>WWPM01024161.1:0-20653 GCA_023279145.1 Glomeris maerens | reverse complement strand
TTTTATCCAGTCCTTAAGTTGGTGCACAAAATCTTCAATTCAAAAATAAAATGTGACCTGGAGGACCGCTCGTTGCACCTTGCGGCTGCAACAGAGCGGTTACTTCTGGCTTTCATAAGCATGTTTTCAACCTGGAAAATGCAAAAATAATTAAGCCACGTTAGTCCTACTTTACCTGCTTATTACCACGGAAAGGTAAATCAAACCTCTAATACTCATTTCACTTTTGTGGGCACCAGGCCACAAATATAATTTTTGTTTTCCTCGTATGTTTTTCTTTCTTCTAACAGGCATTTCCAGATTTCCCAAAAGTTATTTTTGAGGATGACAAGTTGCCTGACACTTTCTCAAGAATGAACAAATTTCCTTACAATTTAAGAATTCCCAGATTTTTGAAACCCTGTACCGAAAAACTCGAAAAACTCGCACTTTCCGCGTTACTGCGAACAAACCGATCGGATGAGCGGAAGAAACTAGGCGAAGTTTATTATAAAACTGCTAGAAATTTGTAATATAACAGGATCCATCCCACATATGCTATAGAACGATTTCACTTGACATTGAAAAATAGATCCACACGTTGTACATTAGTATCTAGGTGTATAACATAGTGTGTATACGTAACCAACCGAAAACAAATCAAGTTATACGGCAACATTCACACCTGATTAAAGAAAAGAAAATGATAGAGAGAGAGAGATCCTCACACTGATCCATCTCCAATAATAATCGTAATAATAACAATAAATAACTTACTCAGAGAACAAAAATGGCAAACCAAAACGTTTTCCGAGAGCAGCCGAGAAAAAGAGCATGGAAAATGACATTTAATTCTGAAATAAAACTAACTTATTTACCGATTCAAATTAGTTAATTATGATTGGAAAGCCGCACGGTTTCCCAATCATTAGGCAGGTGGATATGTTTTTTTCTTATTCATATCTTCTAAATTAAAAGATTTCCCCTTTTCCGACTCAACAAAAATTGTTTTTCCAGTTTTTAAGGTGTGAAAAATACTATTATACTGTATATATACATATATAAGTATTGTTTCTGGATATTTCCCATTGGTTTATATTATAGTTATTACTATTCTTACGTTTTGAAACATCACACGAGGAAGGAGCGGAAAAAAAGACGCTTTCCTCGTTATACAGGTACAACTCGTTCATCGGTCACAATAGTACATATGTATTATTTTGTAGATTCAATTCAAGTAAAACCAAACCAAAATCCTCCTCCTACCTCTTCTCATTATTACAAACTGTTCACCTTACTTCTTCAACTTCATCTTCTTCCCAAATGTCTCGCCGATTCGCATTTCCCGGCTTCTGTCCCCGATACGTACATCTTGGCTTCAAAACAATTACGCTACATATCTGTCAAGAAATATGTAAGTAATTTGAGCTGCTGAGAGTATTGAAATGGGGAAAGAGAAAAACCTCATCATCATGTGGTAATTAAGTTCAATCTAAGATGCCGTCCAATTCATTTCTAGAGTTTGCGATCCAAAAACTGTAACTGATCTGATTTATTAGTTGCACTCTTATTAGTATTAGTATTATAGGTAGTCATAGCTGCTGATTTCTGATATGTTCCTTTAAGACATTCAACCAAATGAACTACCCAACTATAGCTCAGGAGGGTATACCTACCCACCCATATAGTGTTTTCAGATTTTGCACGATACGTTTCTCAAAATTTCAAATATTACTGAAATTTTAGCTTATCAAGATGCATTGCGATTGCCTTTGGATATACAAATTGCGAAATGTTTATAGCAACACAGGAAAACAATCCAATTTGACAATTTCCATTTAATAAATTCTGCTTCAAAGTTGTGCCTTAAAATCTAATGATATACCTATACATTTCAAATGCAGAGCTAAACTTACTTATTCGGTTTATAATCCAAAGGCGAATAGCAAGAGACATCTTGAAATTAAATGCAATATTTCCTAAAATGTCCATCAAAGGTGAACGGACATGGTTTTGTAACATCCCATGACACTTGCATCATACACGTAAATAAAATGATCACGTCTTAGTACCTTTGTTGGGTTGAAGGATTTTCATTCCAATTTTAACCGATTACAACACCATGAATAATCATTTCAGATATGATTGGACAATATGTGTAATTAGTGAATGATTTAAAGTTTCATGGGGGCGTTACAAAACCATGTCGATTCACTTTAAAATTCCCGTTGGGTCCTTGTAACCGTCTTCACACGTACATGGGGGTTTAACAGTCGCACATGGATGGCCCGCACCTCCTTTTTTTGTATAATTCCTGCATGACGTACTACAATAATGGAATGGAATTTTATGACTTTTATCTTGAATGTTCACTGAAATATGTATTGCATTTTAGTGAACGGGTATAGGTTTTTAAAAATAGCATCTCAGTGCGACTGTTAAACAGTACGCGCTCGCTGTCAATGCTTTCGGGTGGAGAAAATAAAAAAAAGAACCGCAAAAGGTCCCGTATAGTACGTTAAGGGCACACGACACGAAGATCGAAACGAAGGGCCGGGTACTTTTGAACTTGCTATCACAGGTTTGAAGAAGATATCGATACAAAAACCGCTGCCGTCTTACGTCCCGACACGTAACATCTCGTGCCGAGAATAGGCTGGAAAACCCTAGAACGACACGAGACAAGAAGTAAAAAAAACAGAGGTGTTCGTAACGCGTACGCAAGTCGGAAGAGAGTTTGGAGGAGCGCGGGGGGTTCGTTCCTTCGCGCTCGGGGCTCGGGGCCCCAATCTTCCGTCCTTTCCTACTCGGGAATCGAAAAACTGATTATTTCTTTCCTGTTCCTTCTCCTTGTAAAACCGGAAGTTACACTTCCAGACTCTTAAGGCTGGTTGTGGAGGAAGAAGCGTAAGCCTCCGCGCAAGAGTCACTCAGCGACAATCTTTCCAGGATCTCCGTGCTGCTATTGCTACTGCTATTACCGCTGGTGCTGCCGCCGCTGGCCGAGTTGGAAAAGCACTTGGCCGCCATCTTCTTCTTATTATTATTACTACTACTACTCTGTTGCTGGATGACCTCCAGGGAACCCACGTCGCTGATGGACGTGGAAAGGTCCTCGAGGAAGTCGAAGCTGGACACGGCCTCCTGCTCCTTCTCGCCGTACCGGTAGAAGAGGCCCTTTCGGTCCAGGATCGAGGGCCGTACGGCCGGGATGTACCGTACTCCGCGTTGCCGGTCCGAAGCTGAAACCCAAACGAAAAAACAAATCCACATTAAATGTTGATTTAATCCTGTCCGATACCAAGTGTACTTCCATGGTGTTTGCTCCTTAATAACATAGGACACCACCTTATTCGATGCAAACTTGAACTGAAATATACAAGCCCTAATTAACCCTAATTCAGAACCAGTGGGGACTTAGAAAAAGTCTAACATCACAAGTTCACAATTTAAAGGATTAATTATTAAAATACCATTTCAATTCTAGCAGAGGTTTTGGCCCAGGAACCACTTTTAGTTTTTTTTTAACCCATTAGGTCCTTTTGAGACTAAAAAAAGACCCACTTCAGATGTTCTCAATTTCCTGCACATCAATAAACAAAAATGCAGGTTTCAAAGGGTTAATACATACTCGTATCCAAAAGCAAAATTTATAATCATTTTACAAAGAGGTTACCAGACACCCTGTAATAGGACCTTGGGTTGAACATATTCCAAAAGGCTGCAGGTGAAATGGTCCAAACCGCAATCAAAAATTTACCTGGAAACTAAAATCCCAAAGGCGATTCATATAATATTGATTTCTCATTGCTTAGTTTAGAAATATTAAATATTCCAAAAGAGTTGGGCAAATTGTTGAAGAGTTAAAAAATAATCATTGATAATTCAAAAGTTACGTCCCAGATTACAAAATGCTGATAGATAGAGGCAACATCCAGGTGTCAACTGTAAATTTAGGCTAGATATTTAATTAACGTGTCAACAAACTGAAAATTGCAATTAACCCGTTTCACTAAATGCTAAATTGGCATTATAAAGAAATGAAAACATGATTGATTTGCAGGCGAGGCGAGTTGCAACTACCTACACGTGCACTCGTTTCGCGAAATGCAACTTCCGCACACCTTTCAATTCCATGACCCAAGAAACTAATAAAGTTTTGGAAAAATCAAAAACTCTACTTAAAAGTTCCAGGTTGAAATCAGCATGATTTGCAGCAAACCTACGCACAGTACGTGACTAGAATTTCCGATTATCATTATAATACAATGAAGAACGCAGAAGGTCATTCAGTTCTAATCAACAGAAATTGCGCCTCAGAAACTTAAACACCATTTCTTTCAAGTAACACTACTACATACATATACTAGTAAATATTCGGAAATATATTGATTGACCCTTTTGATCCCGAATTATTTCAATTGTAAAATTAGTATTTTTTGCCCGTCTTTTGGCAACAATTTTTATACAATTCAGTTAATATTAGAAAAACTCCTTATTCACTCAATTAAAGTAGGTTCCAAGACCTATTAACACACTTAATTTTGATACAATTTGAGCAAATACAGGTAGGAGTCACTGGTTAATTTCCTCCAACTAGCTTAATTGGGATTGAAAGAAAGGCTTAATTCTAGTTATTTAATTCCAACATGTACTTTTAGAACCAATAAATTTGAGGAAAGAATTGAAAATGGTCAACATTAAAAGATTAATAACTAGGATCTTTTTTGGGGGGAAATTGTAAACCAAGTCATTTTTGTTTGTTTGTTTCAGTTTCACACAAACCTCGCTTTTGTCGTCTGACTCTGTGCAGTTCTTGTAACCTTTCCCTGTGTTCGTGGTCATTTTCATAGTCTTCATATGCACTTTCTGAACCACTTCCACTGCAACTGCTGCTGTTGCTGTTACTCGTGCTGCTGGCTTCACTGCTGCTCGCCACCATAGAGTCCAGCAAATTGGCCCTCGCCTGTAAAACGAAAGAATCCACACCAAAATCTTCAATATTCCATGTAATAAACATGTAAATATTGTAAAATATGTCAAGCAAATATACATTTGAAAGGAAAGACACACAATCACAATATAAATCATAAATATGTACAAGAACAAATGCTAATTGTGACACCCAACATTAATTATAAATGTGCAACAACAAATCCTATATTAATATTTCAAAATACATAATATATGTAGGAACATATTTTTAGGAACTAATTTTAAACAACTTAAATTCTCAAATCACCAACAAATGCATCATTTGATTCCAGTGGAAAATATGAGATATTGAGGTTTTTTTAAGATGTAAAATCATTTTCTCACAAGTAGAAATCACAAAATGTGTTTCAATTCAAAACACAGAGTCGTAAACATTTAAAGCAAACTGATCACAGATAATTAATTATGTAAATATTAAACTATGCTTATATAAATTGAAAACATCAACAACAAGTCTATTAAAACACGAGTTGCGTTTGCTACTTTTATACAAACAAATACACGGATATTGCACCTGCATTTGTTTTGTTTCAAACAAAGCACCACTTTGCATAAATCCCTGTGAAATCATATGATAATATAAGCACAGCAGCATGAGCGATTTGAAATTTATATTACATGTATTTCACACGTAAATCATCACATGGTTCAACGCTCTTTTCATCGCAATGAACATCGAGTTGAACTTTAGTTGTTCAAAGAAGAACGAATTTTCCAATTGTCAAAATTCAGTTACCGGTCACATTTGAACTGTACCAGTCTGGAATATAGTAATTAAAACGGAGGGGAATTTATGTATTTATTGCGGAAAAGTTCAACGAACGCCGATCGTGACTGAATTCACAAAGCATATATGACACCGAGTTGAAGACAACAAAAGCCCCCTTACAAATCGACTTCATTTAAATTTCTAAACAAGGCACAACGTTAATTATAACTTAAATTCGGTTAATCAAACTAATCAGTGCCAGTAACACAGTCCAAACGAAAGTTGTATACTATACCACAATTAAGAAATGAATCGGACTATTACCATTTTTAATGTTCAATTATAATTAAGGACACTTCTGAAATGGCTTTTACGAAGAATATTTCCCTGATTAACAATAATTAAAGAATTTCAATTAATAATAAATTTCCTACTTGACACAACTTAAAATCTGAAACGCAAACCACAAAAAGTGTTGTAAAACTGTATATCGCTATATTTACTTCCATTTAACTATTTTGATTAAAAAAAGCCCATTTTGACTGGATGGATTAAATACAAATAAATCTTTCCCTCATAATCCTCCGATCGGAATAAACCAATAAGATAATTAAATAAGGGACAATATTAACTATGGCAACTGCTGCATCAATATTTACTTTCGGAGACCGTGCAGCAGGACTTTGGTAATTTCTTTTGGGCCAAGTCCACCAAAACCAACACGGATAATGTAATATACTATATACTATAAATATGTAATGTGGTGATTCAGAAGAGAGAATACAGACAACGCCCAACATCAATAATGAATGGAATTGGGAATCGATGCAAAGACAATTTATAATTTAATATATAACACCAATTTCCACACTGTAAATAAAATAATCAAGACAATTTACATTTATGTAGTAATTACAATTATAATTGCATCTATAGCATTAATATACTGTAAGATATAATATCATTTGTATAATTGCTTACAGGTGAATTTCATAATTACATCTAAACATCTAGGATTTTTTGATATTGTAATTCAGTTCGTTAAATAAGTATGTATTTAAAAATCACATCTAAAATAACTCGTAAATATTGCCTTTTATTTAAATTGTAAAACTGCAAAATTAGCTAGGATGAATTGGAACATAATTTAATGCGGTTATTATCCAAGTTTACTTACATATTTATTAACAAGATAAAACACAAAAGTGATAGAAATTTAAATTCAGTTTTGTTTTATCCCTTAGCCAGAAGTTAATATAGTAATTAAACAATTCAAGTACAGATAAATAACTTAAAAAAGCTCCATCAACAGTTTTGACTAGCAACAAAACAGCAATCAAGTTTACTAATAACTTACTGAATTTTACCAAAAAGCCGCAAATATGGACTAAAGAAATAAATGTTACGGTATAATATTAGTAGTATAAAATCTCAGTGAATAGGATAAAAGACTAGACTTTCACAATAAACATATCATGAATAGCAGGAAAACAATGTACACAAAACAGGATGGCTCAAACAAAGTTGCTTTTTGAAGCGAAAATAGTGGACAAAACAGCTATAAAATATTATAAAAGAGATATATAACAAAAAATAAACAATAAACAAAAATACCTGTTGCTGTGACTCATTTTGCTCTGAAGGACAACTTTCTTCACAAGAATTTGTCAAAACCTCAGCAATCACCATTTTTGTATTTCTCCCACAAGAAAAATGGGGGGAAAAATTATCACATATGCGCCAGTAATTTGCCTCTGGTCTATTAAAAATAAAACACAAATTGCGAAGAGCAAACTGTTTGAAAATAAGTCCAATATGCAGTAGTTTTTAGTCCAGTGCAATGAAACGAGTGCGAACTGCACAGCAGCATGTAGCAAAGTGAAAATAATAAGGTGCAGCAGAGTGACGTCACACCAAGGCTACTCTCCATCCAGGTCACAGACCAACATTTTAATTTTTTTCTTATTCCCATTGGTGCAATAGACTCACAACTGGATGTACGGTAAAGTACCACCTTCAGACTTGAATAATACCGTAGTTTCCCCCCCCCCCAATTCGGTTTCTTAGTTATCTGTCTGCAAACAAAGAAAAGATGGCGGCCGGCGACGCACCAAAACAAAATGGCCGCCGTTTTCACCGGCAGAACGAAGGAAACTCGTATAAATAAGGCATAAAAAATGAAAAACAAAACTGTATATGTCGAAATTTGACTGGGATTATATAACAAATACATTAGATATTAATTGACAGTGTTTAATGAAAATACATTAAGATAAACAGAATAAAATGAAACATTTCACTGTAAAAATAAATTACTATAATATCAATTACTAGAATATCACATTACTAATATTTCACCTAAGTTTGGGTTTATTATTAACATAAACAGTTGTTTTTTTTACTGAAAAATACTTAATTTATTCATTACAGTAGTCTTATAAATATCCAAAAAAGGATAGTACTACTTATAAACGTTTACATGACCAGCCTCAACTGACCACAGCTGTCTACCTTGACCACATAAAAAACATGACAAAAACAGATTCACAATTTTGCAGAGGATATTAATTTTTAATATCAGTTCATTGAAATAAGCAACTAATTAATGCAGTTATTTAAAAATAATATTATAAGTATTGTTGACATCAATCAATGGAAAAATGAAGTGTACTGCGAACAACATAATGTAATATAGACCAAAAATGGTGGGCAAAAATCGGTCATGTGGTTAGGTGGCATTGGCCGGACAAAAATACTAAATCGGAGCAATTTTTTACTATTCCTAAATTGCAAGTGTTGTGGTAGTAGTAGTAGTAGGGGGAAAAATGAAAATATAAATATGAACCTAATGCTCCCTGTCCAAACCAGAAATGCGGAACAATAATTTCAACTTCACTCATCCACTTCATTTATCCTCAGGCTAATCAAAGCATTTACGCAATAATAACCTGAAAACAGAGCTTAAAAAACAAAATTATAAATCTGACCGCCTAAATTTTATTCTTAAAATTAAACGACAACAAAATAGGGACATTCACAGTTGATGTGCTATAAATAAGAAACTGTTCAAGAAATTATTCTTTAATTGTAAGATGAAATTAAATACAAGTGCATTATTGAAATTGAAGATACAACTGACCAGTGGCCGAGTTGTCCTTCGTGAAATTAAATAAGCCGAGTAATTACATGTACATTAAAATAGTTAGCTTTCATCTTATTCTATCAATGAAAATAATTATATTTACAATTAGTGTTTCTATTAACGAATGAAGCTTTCTTAATTGTCTTATAATACATGAAAAAATTGATTAAGTGTTTGTCTTTTAATTAAAATACCCAATTGAAGCTCATAAAATGTATTATTATATTCATAACAATAATTCATTTGGAAATAAGTGAGGTAAATTATACAAATTCAACTGTATTTATTTTGGGGAATTTCCATTTTTATAACTTACACAGGGAAAAAAATAAATTAACAGTACTATATACAACTTTATTACTTCGGAAATAAGCTCGCACGATAATAAAACTCGTGGGATGTAACAATATTGTAGTGGAAAAAATGACAGGAAAGAAAAATGGATCAGAGAGAGACGAGTTGTTCAAGAAATCTCAAATTTTGTCCATTTCTGGGTCGCAAGTCACTGACCAAAAACCTTAACCAAAATAGCAGAATAATTAATTAATTGTATGTATAGTTAGTTAGCAATGAAGGAACTTTAAACTCGCTTTATAGAATTAGTGTCTGCATAAGAAATAACTGTCAATCATATTATTAAAACTATAATTAACAAATAAAACCATAATGTCCATTTCTCATTAGAAATTACTAAAATCAGTATTTTAACAATCCAAGTGTCTCAAAAAGCAATTGTCTAATTTTGTTCCCCACTTTTAAATCCGGAATTTCAGTAACTAACTTTAATTTCTCAGAAAATACAATCAGAGTTCGCATTGTCAGTGTCTTAAAAACAATGCATGGGAAGAAATCGTTTTTTCTTTACAAAAGGAGTGAAATGTGGGATGGGAATTCGCAAAGTGAGTGCAAAAACCGAAAGTACAGCAAAGAATAAAGAAAAAAAAATGCTTCTGATTTTCACATAGTCATTTTGCGGTGTCATCTTGTAACCAAGCATTTTACATTGTAGTTTTAAAAATATGAAATTCCCCGATGCACTTGGTCGAATAAACGACTCTGTATAGTGGTGTGCTTTGAAGAAGTTGAAGTAAGAAAAGGGCAGCTGGGAATCAGGTCGGCCATCTTATCTGCATGCACTGCAAGAAGCCAGGTGCTTGGCTACCACAAACACAAACTTCTTGCAAGACATGCACACAGAGAGAAAAGAAGGAACCACCTGCTCAACCTCAACATGGGGCTCTCTCGTATGTTTTTCACTTTGGGGCACCTGGTCTACGAATTTCTATTTATAAACAGTACACCCAACAACACTTTCAGATTCCAGTGAACCACACCAGAGGCGCCACTGTCATACACACGTATATCAACTGAATAATCAACCCCAAATAAATAAATTTTCCTGCAAACTTATAAATTGTGTATTCTGCTCTTGAACAATTGAATGTCCATATCTTTATTTCAGCTAAACAAACAAGATTAAATATGTAACTATATAGTCTATTCGCGTAAAGAACACGCTGTGACGTCACGGATCGAACCATTTTTACTCATTTTCAGGGGTGATTTTACCCAGCGAGATGCGACTTCATTCTTATCGCAAACGCATTCACCCTCCCTATACGAACTGAAGTGGGACCGGCCCATGACGTCACTCTATATTCTCTCTATGCGAACAGACTATAATACATTTCCATCTCTTTACTGTGAACCAATGGACTAATTTTCCAGTACAATTTTTGCATTTGGGGGTAAAAATCGTTCTGATTTTGAACTTTCTGAAACAAAAATGCGATATTTAGTACGTAATTTACACCTCCATAAATTGGCATTTTCAGGAAACCGGCCTTCTAAGATTTCCTATGATAAAATGCCCCAAAGTGCTGCATAATTACCGCAAAACGAATGGCCAAGCAACCTATTTAAAATTCTTCCTATCACTTGGCCTCCATTTTGAAATGGGTTTTTTGAATTGCATCATTTCCCAAATTGCACTTTGTGCGCTGTAAATAATTTACAAAAACCGGTTCAGCATACATATAAATGCACCTATTCGTGTCTTTTATAGTATTGTTGGCCGCCATTATACAGACATATATTATGCACTCATACAGGGTGTGTTCACATGCAATGACTTTGAATGAAGTTATAAACTGTAAAATCCACCTCCCAAGTCCAAGGCTAAAAATGCGGTTACAAAGTGAGTCTATATTATGCCACAATTATACGAATTCACTAAATTTTGTTTACAGCTAAATGTGCCCTATACCAAGTCAAGCACTAGTTAAAGATAGCAAAATTAAATAGTGAATAATGTAACTTAATTAAGGCAATATTTGTAGTACTGTATATATCCTCTAAACAATTCTTAAGATTCTCAACAGCTCTTTATCTAAGTTTGTGTAATTAACATATAGTTATAATTTTATGAACCGACAATACACAATTTACACTGAATAATAAATTACTTTTAGATTTTTCCCATTCCTCCATAATTTCATTCACACATTAATTACCTAGTTAATTGTTGTAAACAATTTAATTTAACCATACAATGTAAAATTTGTAATTTCTTTAAACGTTAAATTTGTAAATTGTTCAACTCGGTTCAACCAATCAACAGTCGGCGATACTTAAACCAAAACTGTTACAAGAAATGTAACTTTTATTACTACAATAAACATCCAAATTAATGTGTATATATACAAAAACTTTTCTCCCAAGTTGAAGGATTCACCCTAAAAACTCCTAAGTATTTTCAAAACTTTTTACTTGTTTTTTTTATTGCCGAGAACATTAATCCGGAAATGTAAATTGACCTACTTGTCAGTGAACTGATATAATACAGCAGAGAAACTTAACTAACCCTTTAGCAAAATGATCTTCTAGACATCAATATAAGAAAAGCTTGCAACTTATTTTCCTGTCAAATAACTGACTGTTAACTTTCTTCCAAGACTTTGCTGTATGACTTCGCACAACTTTTTTTTCCACCCAATAAGAAAAGCAAGCAAGGGGAAAAACGCAAATTTAAACAACACTGTGTTTACCAAATTTTGTTTTCTGTGCCAAGGTAAGAGTCGTTGAAACGCTCAATTGGCATAAAATAACCTCAAAGTTTCTTTCATCTCGCTGATAATTAGTATACTTCTATAGTGAAACGATTAAAGAAAAGCTCAAGGTTCATCTTAATTCCTTAACCAAAAAAGGCAACAATTATATTGAAACAATACTATCTTCAACTATTATCATTCACGGAGATATTGGCAACAGGAAATGTCTACATTTCAAATAACCACATTATCATAGCAAATATATCCACAACTTTCTCAAGGTTTAATTCACAGTGGATCCAATCAATTGTGATTATATTTGCAAATCCCTGAATAGAAAAAACAAACAAAAGCAAAATCCTTCACACTATGTACATTTAACCCTTGATTAAACAAAAACCAAATTCTCTCATTTGTCAACTTCAAACAAAATAATTCCCCAAGTTTCCAGGAAGTTTTTAAAATAATTCAAAACAGGATCAAATCAACCAAAAAAAGCGAAAAAAAAGACAATAAAAGTTTATCACACGTACCTTCCTCGTATTTAATTAATAGCCTTTTTTGTCGAGTTAAATGTACTTTATGAAATACTATATTTCGGGAATTCTTAATTTTTGAATGCGATTAGGCTTAACTGGCTAGCAGACGAAACTCCAGCATCTTGGCAGTTACTAAACATAAAATGATCATTATAACTCTGTGATAAAACAGTAATTGCTTATTAAGAAGCCATATTGAACACGCAATTGATCGTCAACAGACAAAACACAATTTGTTGCTATTTACTCAAAAGCAAAAACCCAATTCCCCTGTAAGTTTTTCCCCAGATTCTGTCATGTAATACTTATTTTTAACTATATATAACATGTTTCCCGAGATTTCCCTGCAAATAATTTACAAGAAATACTCATAAATTTCTCGAGTTTTCCTTGTTCGTAGCATTACGATCCCTGAATTACAATTGCTGTTCCAACTTCCTTCGCAAACAACCAATTATTTACTCGTATTACTAGTTTCAATACTCGCAAATACTAAAATTAAATAAAATATCCCAGGTGAATAAAACAAAAGATATATCGGAATTCTCCATTGAATTAAACTTTACACTTTACCGAGTCTCACTTCCTTCTTTCAACCGACTAAATTGCAATTAACGTTAATAAGGTCGTATAACTTAAAAACAAAACTGAAATATATAACCCAGTTATTCTCGCTCTCTTCCCACTATGTCAAATTAAAGATTATTAACGAAACACCAAACCGACGAACAGAACTTCCATCGCAAACTCGCCTCACGTACGGTCAGTCGGTTATAATTGTAAACCCGTTAACCGTAAAAACCACAGCAACCTTTTAATCTGAAATGAATGTCTTCCTTCACCCATATTTCCCCACATCATCAAAAAAAACAAACAACCAAGGACTTACTTTAGGGTCACTGAGGTCCACGTCTGCTTCGAACAACACCCACGAAGTGTGGCATCCTTCCTTCGGGTCACGACCATCCTCCTCCTCCTCAACATCCTCTTTCTTCTTTTCCACAGATCCAGTCTCATCCACGTTTGAGCAATCTACTACTACTACTCCTCCTCCTCCTCCGCAAGCAGACGTTAGGGCAAGGGCCGAACCCGAGTCCAGACTTCTGCACGACTCGACCGCGCAAAGCTGGTAGAAATCTTGCCTGAAATTCGTCTCCAGGGTGAAAGGTTCCTCCTCGAGGTCCAGGCTGTTCTTGGACAGGAGGAGGGAAGGAGAAGAAGACACTCGAACGTCCATTTCGCTCTGCAGCCGCATCAGGATGGGGAAACTGGACCAAAGAGGGTCCTCCGAGGAGGAGGAGGACGAGTTACGGTCCGTCGACGCGTTGCGTTGTTGGGGCACGCGGCGGCAAGATTCGGGGGAAGCGCAGTTGGAGGCTGCTGCGGGCAGCGGCCAGCTGTTGCACGAACCGTTCTTCCTCCACTCGTTCACCCTGCTCTGCTGGGTCCTCCGCGAGGAGAGGCCCAAGGGCAGCCGCGCTACTCTGCGTCGCCCGCCGCCGCGACCGCCTCTCGTCTCCCAGCACGCTCGCGGTAAACGCCCAAGCCTGGAAATCGACATTAAGGGCCTTGTAAACCTTGCAATAGTTTCTGGCTGTCATCATCTAATAAGGTCCCTAGGCAATCCCCAAACTGTATCATTACAGACAGACCCATATGACACCCAAGATTGCAATTAACAGTTCTTTCAGATTCAGCTTTTGCAATGACTAGAGCCCCATGAGTACGAAGACATCAAAAAGTAATGAGAAAAAAAGCCATATCAATTTCACACGTGTACAGTGTAATACCCCGTTCACACGTAGCATTTAGTTGCCAACTAAGTGGTTATAGAGGTGCGAACGCAACTACAATTAGCTTCTCGATTATCTTAAAGGGTCTATTAAGTTAATAGCCATGGTATAAGGTAAACATACCGTACAAAACAGAAACACGGATAAAACTCTAAGATGAAACGTGATCAGAATATACGCAAATCAAAATCAAAAAGAAACCACTCTTGCCTTTCATCGACGCGATCCTCGTCTTCCGACTCCATGATGCTCGGTAAGGACCCCGAGGACCTCCGATGCGGCCGGTTCGCGCTCGACGGACTCGAACTTCGCTTACCGCAATAGTTCCATCCGAGACCGGAGCCGGCTTCGTCCGCTGATATGTTTTCGTTGGAGAAATTCAAACTCCAGTTGCAGATCTCATCATCGTTATAACAAGTGGAGATCTGAGAAATGAAAAGAAAAGAAAAATGAACTCTCAATTGATCTCTTGCGGGATGTAAACACAAGTCGATATGCGGTACTTGTTCGTATCCTCCTTCGTATCCCAACGCGTGGTCTTCGAACGACGATGACCACTGGTCGAGCGCGTCCCCTTCGTAGCTGCCGAACATGTCCGCGTCGCTGCCGGCATCGCACATCGCGTCCTTTTCGATGCGAAACAAACAAAACCGAAATCTTATTCGTACGACCAACAACGTTTCGGCAAAGTGGGGAATAATATAAGGTACCTCGGGAGACCAATCTAAGCTGTACGCGGCGGGAGCCTCGCAAGCCGGAGGAGATCTCTCCGACATCGCCGACCGCAATTCCCGGCAATCGTACTGCAAAAACCAAAAACAAACAAACCTTGATTTCAAAATACGTGCAGTTGCAGGACAAATGCGACATCGTTCTCACCTCCATGTCGACCGCGGTCCTTCGCAAGGGCATCTGCTCCGTCAGACTCAGTCTAGCTTTGCTCCTGACCAACGCGGAGGCCCTCGACGGCGTCGCAGCCTCGTCTCGCGCGCTGCCGCTGCGTATCTCCGGCTGGGACAACGCACGACTGTCTCGGTAACGACCGGTCGCCACGTCCAGGGCCCCTTCGGACAGACATCTCCTCCTCAGCCTAGGGGACCTTTCCGGGAAGTGATGTTGGCGGAAGGCCACCGGGGCGAAGATGGGCACGAAGAACTCGTCTTCGCTCTCCGCGACGACCGCCTTCCCGATGCAGAGCCCTTGCCCTTGCGCTTGCGCTCGCTCGTCCGGCGGCGTCTCGAATCGTAACCTCACGTTCCTCACGTGCCCTTTGTCGAGCGCCGCGAGCGAAGACCTGCGTTCCTCCGAAGCGTTGCGGCAAAGAGGAGGTGGAGAAGGAGGAGGAGGGGGGATGAGGAGGTTGCGGAGGTTGCAAGATTTCTCCCACATGCGAGCAGTCTTCCTGACGGCCCCGGAAGCCGGCTGCTCACGGTCCTTGGAAGAAGGGGATCCCCAGACGATGGTGCCGTCGTCGTTGTTGGGCGTTTCCTTCTCGTCCGTGTTGGAAGTGGAGGAGGAGGAGGAGGAAGAGGAAGAGGAGGAGGAGGAGTCGTTGTCCGAGCTGGGGCTTATTGCCGATCCGTCTTCGTACCCCAAGAAGTCCGGCGAGACGGCCGACGATTGGCGCCTCGATACGACGCCCTAAGCGCGCGCGTCAACATGCACTACTTTCATTCACACTCGCGAGCCGTGCCCCCTTTAAGGTGTGAACCGACCAGGTTTTCTAAGGTACCCCGAAAGTTACACTGAAACAATACTCTCCATTTGTTTTGTTTTTTTTTTCAATTATTACCGATATTCTTTGTCTCGTAAGCAAAGAAAGAGTATGTCCAGTTGTTCTTGTTATTAGTACGTACTTTGAACACAAGGGAACACAAAAGGGACTACCCTTGCAAGTAAGCTAACAAGGGGACCATGTGTCGATGAGACAAGACTCGTTTCAAAGACCACGATAAATAATACAAGTTGGCATTGGACACACCGCATATATAGTCAATTTAGGCATTGATGGAAAGGTAATAATTGAAGATTACTACAATTCAGAAGGATGAGGATGATAAATGCAGTCTTAGACCTGATCTCAAAAGAGGAGCGAAGATCATTTGCAATACCTACCAACCATCTTTCACCGAAGGATGTGGTGTCTTAGTTTACACCCTGGATATTGAGCTTTGAATGTAGGTTCTTCAAGCAATATTGTACGTAGTAATCTTCAATTAGCTAGCCATCAATGCCTAACTATATCAGCGGTGAGTCTTGTCTCATTGACAGATTCTAGTATCGTTCCCTTGTAAGCATGTAACTGCATCAGTTCCAGCAGCTACTTTCTCAAGAATTCCTGGGTTTGGTTTTATTAAAAGGGTGGTCCTTAGAAAAAAACCTTGTCAGTTCACCTTCAAGGAAAACAGTGTGCGTACCTCGGGTTGGTCACCATCGCACTGCACGTCGCTGGACATGGTCGAGTAGCCTTCGTCCTTGCTGCCCACCATCGCCGACACGTCCCCCTCACCGCTCATCTTGTGGTGCCCTTCGACCCGCTTCGCTTCCGTCACCGTAGCATCGACCGAAGAAGTCCTCACGTCCGCGTCCTTCGAGCCCAGGGCCGCGACCACTTTCAGGCCCCAACCGAACCTGTGCGCCGCGTTCGCGGCGCTCGTCACCGCGTCCAGCGACATCACCACGTCCACCATCTCGCCCTGGGGCCTCTTCTTGTTCCTCCAGGTCCCGTTAGCCTCAATTTCCGGGTCCGTGCGGATCACGGCAGAGGAGGAAAAGTACCTCTTGCGATCCACCCGCAGGCTCCGGGGCCTCTCCGCCGCCGTCGCCGCCGGCTGCTGCTTGCGGCGGTCCGGGACCGGGACCGCGCCCGCGAGGGAAGCTCCTGGAAGGTTATCGGGCAAGGTCACGAGGTTGAGGTAGTCCAGGAGGACCAGGTCCTCGCTGGGCGTGTCCATCGAGTCCAGATGGCTGAGTACGAGCTCCTCGGTGAGCGTGGAAGGCACGCCGGAGCCCCCGGCCACTTGCCGCTTCCTCGAGTTCAGCCTCAGAAGGTCCGAGGTGCCCATGAGGGGCCCGTTCGACCTACCGGTACCGGTACCGTTACCGGTGCCGGACCTCGAAGACGAGGCGAAGGTCGAGGGAGCCTCTCGCGCCGCGGTCGACGAGGAAGACGGTGACGGCGAGGTCGAGGATGACGAAGACGACGATGATGATGATGACGACGACGACGAAGAGGACGAAGAAGGAGACGAGGACGAAGGTGGTGGTGAGGTTGGAGATGAAGGGAAAGAAAACCCGTTGCAGCCCGAAGTACGCTTATGAACACAACGTTGACGGCGGTCGTTGGGGCAAGGGCCTTCCGCCGGCACCGTGGGGCTGTCGTGATCCCAAGAGCCCTGTAAATTAAAACATTTAATACTCCTTCCTTAAGGTTTCCTTTGCACACGTATTCTTAAAACAAACTGACACTGCAGTTGGTTGCGCTGCTGGGCAAGGAGCAGTCACTGCACATGCTGATTAGAGATTCGTTGCTGTCTTCGGAATTGCTGATCAACGACAGATCTTGAAGCGGAGCCGTGGTCTGCGTCTCTTTGCCCGACTCCGCCGGTGGCCCACCTTCAACTTTCAAACTCGCACTTCTCTTGCTCGGTCTTCCTCGAACCTTTAATTCGGAATAGATACTTAAGCACCTCCGTACTCAATTCCCCCTTAAAGTGCTACAACCCTCACATAACCCCATAATTCGCATAACCGTGCTTAAACGCTCACTACTTGCAACAATTATGAACTCGTCTGTTCAGAAAATCACGATGCTGAATCATTAATTCCCGTTACATTAATATAAACCTTCCACGACTTCCCATTTTCCCGTCAAACCTTGCAAGCTCGAACGGAAATCTTACTTTGCATCTTACCGAAACACTTATTGGATTAATAATTTGGAATTTCTCCATTACCCATATTTGGTTCATTATCGTAAAGATGCGACACGTGTTTCGGCCCACACACGGGACACTCATCAGAACCAATTCCGGCTCCAACACGGAGACCGAATTAATGTCAGAAAATCCGACCATTAATATTTCAGCAACGGACACCAAGTGGATTTGAACCCAAGTCTCCTTGGCGAGAGGAGGAGGCTCTAACCACTTGGCCACGCTGGCTACTGTCAATTGTTCGGAGAGGCTAGTCATATGATTGATTGATTGATTAAAAATAGATCTGACGATGAAGAAGTAAAACTCAATAGAAGGGAGTTTTAACTGGTGTCTTGGGTTGATTAATAATAATTGCGCATTCACGTCAACATCCCTGTAATATAACCGTGAAATGAACTTCATCTCCTTTCACACAAGGAAGGAAAAAGATTAGCAAATGCAAAACATTTTCACATCGTTGGGTTCAACATTTTACAAAGACCGGACAGAGGGAGGGAAAAAAAGGCGACATGCAGTCTGCCGTTCAATGAATATGGAAAGGTTTTGAAAACAGCTGCACTTTGGCATGTCAATAATTTTTGAAATTGTTATTTTTTCCCCTCGCCATTATTTAAGAAGTTTAGTCCACCTGTGCGACGGGTCGTCCGTGATGACTGCCGTCCGTGCTGGATTTTGACTTGTTATCTTCCGAATGCCTCGTCTGTTCCGAGAGAGAAAAAGAAAAAACGGGCATGAAATAAGAACTCTAAAACCTGTCAACATCACAGCAACAAACGTGGTGAATGAGGAGAGAAGAAGAAGAAAAAAATCCCGCGCAGGTAAATAAAAGAGAAACTGACAAATTTACTACCATGGGAAACGTGTCGGCGTTTCGCTGAAATCTTTGCTGGAAGAGCAAGTGAAGGGTTTTATTTTGCTGATCCAAATCCACCACTTGTTTTCGCAACTTTTGACATTCTTCTTGAAGTCCCTGATAACAAAAAGAAAACAAAACTAATTTACTTCTCTAGCTTAGAAACTCTCACCCTATAATTGCA
Organism: Glomeris maerens; assembly: GCA_023279145.1. Classification (NCBI taxonomy): domain Eukaryota; kingdom Metazoa; phylum Arthropoda; class Diplopoda; order Glomerida; family Glomeridae; genus Glomeris; species Glomeris maerens. The sequence goes on along the minus strand of WWPM01024161.1, from coordinate 1,471 downwards.
TGCATACACAAATGCAACCGTTGCATTCACTTTCCAGACCTCCTGCATTGAATTTCATCAAAAAGAAATTATTTTCTACAGAAAAACAAGACAATTTCGCAGCTGTTCAATTTTCAACACCAATGTCACGATTATAAGAAACTCTTTTGGTTTATAACTGTGAAAGGCACATGACCACATATGAATCTCATCATTCATCCAAACCCAGAATTTATAATATCATAAAAATCTGATTCGGAAATCCGGACTTACTGCGTTGAAACTTGCAGCAAAACGTTTGTTTTGTGTATTAAAAGCACTCATTTCAATTCAGTATCGATTTAATTACACTTTAGACGACACGCTTAATTTTTGCGCGTACGTCAAAATGCTGTTTAAAATCTAATATTGATTTTGAACTATTATAGCATTTGCGCAGTAAATACGATTGAAATCGTAAATAAAAACCAGAGTTATTGCTACGTGGTGAAATAAGTGGAAAATAATGATAAATGGCACGCGGGTTAAGCACCTTTTGACTGAGCAAAGCTTGGACAACTTGATTGGCAACATCGTCCAGGCATTTCTCGTACTGAATCCTCTGATGATCATTCTCCATTGCCAAAGATGAATTTTCAGCTTCAAGGCACTTGAGCCTCTCCAAAAGAGATCGATTTAAGCTGGATTCTCTGCCATCACAATGCTGTTGCTGGCACTGTAGTAATAACAACAAAATATCTTAGTTTCAAAATCGAGTAGCTGGACGCTAGCTAGCTTGCACACAAGAAAATATTACATAGGAGACAAGCGGAAAATCGATGAGGGTTATAGCTAGAGTAGTATTAAAAATCGTCGATCGATGATAGGTATTTTCATCGCATTAACTGCCTAAAAAGATTTCATTACTCGGCCCTTTCCCATATTCCCAGCTCCGACGATTTAATTTTCTCAAACCGAAATCTGTTTTCCACATACATACCTACTAATAAATCACACTCTAAAAATTCATAACTAGATTCCCTTCATTTACGTAAATTTCCCTGTTGTTTTTTGTTCATTGTGAATCATTGTTATTACCCTGATTTAAAAACCCCTTTTTTTGTCGCGGCAAATATCCCAAGGAAAACAATTCCTTAAAATTAAAAGATGATCTTAAATCAATTCCCAGCTCCTCGCGTTTTCCTTATATAATAAATCCCTTAATAAATCAACGATCAAAACTAATTCCCCACAATGTAATAACTCAAAGATCAAAGTGAATAATGTCATATTAAACTTAATTTAAAGCAACAGAAATCATGCAGCTGCTTCCTATTGGAAACGTATTCATCCGGCTTTCAAATTAAGCAAGTTTCCCAATAATAAATTATGCACAATCGTCTAATTACAAAGGAACATTATTGCAAAAATTACAGCTTCAAATTCAGAGTAATTTGTAATTAATGCGGCGAAGGAAACAGATAAAAAAGGCGTTCATTACACCTTTACAGAG
>WWPM01024159.1:0-24366 GCA_023279145.1 Glomeris maerens | reverse complement strand
CGCCATGTAGCGAATTACAAGTTCATATTGTCAACTCTACTACGCTATGTCGTTTTTTTCAATTAAATAGAAGTGGCAAAACTAATTTAGCTCAAAATGACAATTTCCATGCAACATTTTGACTTCGGACAGCAGCAATGATGAAATATGCTTCGTTTATTCTTGCTGTGTATAGGTCGTAAAAGTTTATTTGCTTTGCTCATCCCAGGCCCTATTCATCGAGCTACCTGCTGGTTGCTCATGACAGAAGGCCAAAATGACAACCCATGAGCTCCAAATGGTAGCTCAGGTGCCCCTTCCCTTCCCCCCTCCACCCCTTGTGCCTGGATCTTTTCTCCCTCCCCGCAATCGGCCATGAGATTGCATATGAGGTTACTTAGTAAGACTACTGAAAGGAGTCTTTGGACCATGTCGTCCTTTTTTGGATCAAAGAGGGAAGGATGAGAGAGAGAGAGAGAGAGCGAGAAGGGGAGTTTGGTTGTCAACAGGTGCGTTGGGGAGAATGGCGATGCAGCAAAGGGCTGGTTTCGCATCGGTCCTCCATAAGGAGACCCTTTGGTCCATTCCTTAGCAAAGCAGCACGTGCGATCGGAGCAAGGCAAAAAACTTTGAATGACGTTGTACGGTTGGGTTCCTTTGCTTATCGTTTTTAACAACACCGCCTGCTGCACAGCTCTTTTTAAATGCTTTATTCGTCTTGGAACCTTTTCAGTTTCGTAACAGCATTGCAAGCCATTGCAACCAATGACAAAAACTTGCTATGGTAAACATAAAAATAATTGCTTTGCATGCTACCATTTGTGAATGGTGTAGTGGAGAAGTTTGGGAGGGGAGGTGTTCTCTGTATAGTAATTTAAAAAGGCCTGTGGGAATAAATAATCTCTGTAGCATTTTCGTAAAGCATGCATGACGAGGAGATTGAAAATAAGTCTGCGAATATAATTGAAATCTCCCAGTTTTGGAAAGATCTTATTGTGAAAACGCTCGAAAGTGAACCAAAAACATCCACCGACAATCTGAAATGAATCAAGGCTGAAGGCATGTGCACTTTACAATCCAAGGTTACAAGTAAGCCTATTTATGAACAGGAAAAATGCTGTTGACTATAGTTGAAATTACCATCTATTGTCGGCTAATTGCAACTATTTCGTTAGTCAATTTGGCTAATATTTTCTCTTGTGGAAATAAACAGTGAAAAATTATAGAAATTTATTATTTTTAATGTGTTTTATGTATTCAGTAAGGTTAATTGGCACATAGATATGAATTTAAACCGTTTTTCAATGTCTGTTTCACGGGCCCTATAGCTTAGGGCATTGGATTAGTTTATACATTAAATGTGGGGCAGGTTTCTACACATCCAATGTTCAACATGTCTCAGCACATGTAACAGCTCTTAACTTAGTAGGCCTACTGTTGTGAGGACACAAAGTTTGCACGACGTGCGATTATTGGATTGAATCTGAATGACTTTCTTACCTGGAAATTCACAATGATGAATCCTCCTTTTCTCCAATTCTGGATTATTCCTGCGGTTGTACTTGGCCAACGTCACTATTTCTGTTGTGGGCGACATATTGACTGTTGTTGCACCCGTCGCCTGCTGCTGTTGTTGCTGCTGCTGTCCAGGTCCACTACCAGCATTTCCCGAACCGGTGCCAGGATAGGGTGGAGGTGGAGTTCTTCTTCCAGTTCCTAATCCAGCTGCAAAGTTGTCTGTAGATGGACTTCCCGGCTCTGAACTAGGAGGTGTTGGTGGCATGTACACCCGTGACGTCATAAACTGTGGTCCCAAATTCGTAAATTTATACCCGTGCACGTTTTGCGATGGCATCTGGAATGTGCTGACCATCCTCAAAGAACTCTGTGGGTAATTGGACGGATTGGTGGCGACTGCTGGAAGCAATCCTTGCAGGGTGAGGCACTTCTCTGGCTTCAGTTCAGGCGATGATGATGCTGAGGAATTGGACGGTGCTGGAGATGCTGATGGTGCAACTGGTGACACGTACGAACAAGGTGACAATGTGCCTGGTTCTGGTTTGATGGCTATGTCCACTGTGTCCAGCTCAACAACCATGTCTCCATTGTCAGGGTCCAGTTTCCTGATACTCGATGTAATGTCCTCCCAGAATGTTGGGCTCGGTTTTTGGTCCTCTTCGATGGAACTCAAGTTGCTCACCACTATGTTGGAGTTGACACTGAAGGTGAGACTGGACGGTGGGTTAGGTTTGACGAATACATCATCGTCATTGATATGGTGGGTAGTGTTGTTATTAGTAGAGTTCACTATGGATGTTAGTGGTGACGGACCGTAATGATGACTGTTGTTGTTGTGATGGTTGTGGTGGTTGTTATGGTGATGATGGCTCTTTAGCATGTTGTGGTAAGAGTTGGAATTGTTCATCATCATCCGACCGGAAGCAGACAATGGTGGTAACTGGCGGTAAGGCATGTATGAACGGCAGTGGAGTAAAGAATTACTTCGACCATCAACCACTTGTTCTTGATCGAAAAATTCGTCAACTCTCGATGCACTTTCCCGTCTTGGCTTTTGGCACTCGGCTAATCTGGTCCAATCGCCACACTCTGTCTTGCAAAGGTACGCATCTAGCTCGTTCTTATTCTGAACTCTGACAGTCAACTACAAAGACAAAAAACAAACAAACCATATACAGTCAGCACAAGCATACTTTCATATTACGAGATGCTATAAAACTGCTCTACTACTGATATGTTGCTGGTGCTGTCGACACACCCCCCAGTTTTGCCCATTGGCTCGAGCAAACTTTTGCTAATTGTAATCTACGCCCACTTTGCTCTGCAGCATATTTTACATCATAAACTATATAGTTTATGCAGTAAAATCTGATAAAAATTGAGTTGGCAATTCTAAAACTACACCATTTAATAACATAAATATACTAAGTTTTGCAATATTGCTTCACTCTTTTTGCAAAGGAAGCATATAATACGGATATTAGTAGGTCTACATACTAGTGGAGCACGAAACTACAAGATGTCCTTGGTTGCCATATAGGGCTCTCCAAAAATAAGGTAACAGAATTTGGAAAATCTGCAGAATATTTTTCTCAAAGGATGAGGTTAACATTGTTATAAGTATGCATCGATTCACAAACTCGGATATTATTCGCAGAAATATATCCAAGATGGCTATCGGCTTCGCAGAAACTGGTGGGAGAAAAACACGGAAATGATTGTGGATGGAAGGGGAAAAGAAAAAAGAGTAAGAGCAAAAAAGAAAAGTGCCAATTTGTTATTCGTAATACTATTGGCTTTGCCATTCCATTCCTAGGGATCCATGTTGGGTGGGTGTTGGGTTGGTGTCACATATGGGGTCACTGTGAAACAACTTGGATTTAACTAACAGCCAGAGCTTGCTCGAGATTATTTTGGCCATGGCTTTAGAGGGCTAAAGGGGCGTGTTTGGACTCGTCTTAGAAACTTAATCCTTCTGCTCGTGATTTACAATGCATTCGTCAATGTCATTCAGAGACGGAACATGCCAATGCTGCTGACTGTGTCATGATATTCATCCTGAGGGACACTTAGCAACGCACTCGAGGCTTCCTCAAAGTCAATAAATAGCTCGATATCGATGGATTGGTACCTATATATGCATGCACACAACGTACTTGAACTATAATTGCTTGTTTTTCCCAATCTCAATGTCGAGAGCGGTGATTGGTGTTGCATGGTTTCACGACAGATTACATTATACTTTACACAGTTTATGACATGATCCGCGATTCCCAGTGACCTACAAATCAACAGAGATCACCTTTTTATGATGTTATTGAGTGAGGAATAACAAAAATAATGCATAAATATTGTCGTCCCATGGAAATAAAACTTGAAAAATATACCGGATTATATAGTCAAAATAGATTTTGTTGCATGTATGTCATTGAGGAATTGATTGGATTAGAATTTTATAGCATTTTGGAGTTTTAGATTTTCATTATTCTCATAAAATACTGTAAAATATTTTATTGGTAGGCATATATGTTTTATTGAGAAGAAAATACGTTTGAATTTAAAATGTATTTTCTTTTGAACAGATCACTTTATTCTAGGATGATAGTGGTAAATTTATACAATGTTTTAGCACGTTTACTTTTGTATAATCTTTTCGTTTGTATTGCTTAACTATTTAGACTTTGTTCTGTGTGGGCTTTGTATCAGTGTTGTAAATAATCTAAGCAGGATGTGCAATTGATTAAGTAAATCTTGAGTCACTGCCCTGTTTCCTTACTCAAAAACACCTTTCAAAAATTGTCTTTGTTAGAAAATTGGCTGTGTTAAATTGCAGAATCATGCTTATGTCACAATGAATAAATCATAGTGTTTGCCATGGTATTTTTCAGCGGAAATTCTAGATATGTATAGTTCCTATTGGTTTCATGTCATTATGGTGTAGATTTTCTTAAAAAAAAATTGGCTGCCGCATTACCCTCTGCTATATCGGGTAAACAAATTTCTTAAGTTTCTAACCACGTGACCTTTTCTTTCTGTAAACTTCCGCCCTGCCAACTCTGACATCCTGTGAAAATAGCGAAGATTTCTGAATATCTTTAGGATATGTTTGTAAACTCGGCAGTCTCTTTAAAAAATAACACATGGAACTGAAACAATGACATGCAGCAAACGACCCTGCATAGATCTCCAGTTTAGTTCCACAGCACGTGTCTTGAGGTCCACAAATGATCGCCAAAGTTCAGATCCTCTTTCACATTATGGCTTTTATGATTTCGCATATTGCGTCTTCCGGTAGTCGTTAAACAGGCCCATTGCCAGTTTCCGTTCACAGAACTGTTTGTTTGTTCACCCAGCATACACTTGGAGTGAGTTAGGTATACTGCAAGCTGTGGCCCAATCATCGTACTAAAGGTCCCTCTTGAATTTTGGACCCAACGTTATTTCCATTTTGTCAATGAATTGAAAACAAACAAGATTTCATGTGAAAAGTAAAAGGCTATGTATGAAATCAGGCTGCATTAATCCTACAGCTTCAACGACAATTTGATTATTTCTAAATTGTTATCCTATAGTTGTATAGGAAAAACTTTACAATTCAGTATAGTGAAAAACTCGTGAAAATTGATCACTGATCTTTGTGGGATGCAGCTTTGTGATATCCATGACATATATCAAAATGGAAATTACAAGCTAAATATAGTGTATTGTTTCTATCCCACCTTAGTATACCTATTTATGTATAGTGTTAATTGAACAGTCAATGTATCGTTATAAACCCTAATGAATGAGTCAAATTGCATTGCGTGCAACTGCAACTATTATGTATCTTGAAGAAAAATTGTGGCTTATGGGCGGGGTCTGTTTTCGTGCCATTTTCATTGTCATCTGTGTGCTGACAGATCGTAAACTACCAGGATAGTTTCTAAGCAAGTAAGATCGATAAACTATACAATTTGCACTTTAATGACCTACTAAAGCTTTATGGAACAAATAGTACTTATAATCTATATTTAGACACTTCATAATTCTCCGAGTTCGGAAACACCCTGTATAGATATACTATTACGATCATTGCAGACACACATGGAGTGGGGAGATATACTATGCGTTGCAATTGTATTAAAAATTATAGTTAAGCTGACTATCATGTTCATTGATGAAATTTCGCTAATTTGCAATTACATAAACTAAGCTCACTGAAAACATTGTTTAGAATCTTAGTGCCATATGAAAGTAAGATCTTTCTCAGTGGCACTATCTGTTTTGGATTAAGTCTGTTTTTGTAATATCAATACAAGTATACATAGTACTATATAGTTACTGGAAATACATAATCTTAGGAAACCCCTACAACTCGGGATATTATTTTTATGCTTCCATATTTGCCAAAAATTACATACCAGAAGCTCCAGCTAGAGACTGAAGATAGGAATACATTTGCATTTGAAGCAAAGGCGTTGTCCCAAAACGATCTTATCAAATGAGACACATGGTAATGCCATGCTTATATGTACTTTCACACCTACCTTCCCATTTTGCCCGAAAGGGAAAACGTCCCTTTTCAGAAAATTGCTTAGTAACTTGTATTTCCAGTTTTCGATAATTCACTGAATATACAATTTACTCTGTTCACTGATACAACACCGAGAGCGGTTGTGGTTTACTTGTTCAGCAAATGTAAATTTTGGCGAAACCTTAAAAAAGATATTCTCTTATAATATTATGTACGTACTGCAAAAACTGCAACTGAACGCCACCTGTAATAGAGCGCCACCCTGGCAGAGTGGTTGAAAATAGACCACCTCCCTCTAATTGAACGCAACCTCTTGTATCACTCTCCTCACTTCAATTGCCCTACGTTATACCCCTTTTATTAACGACACTAAACATTGTGACGTCTGCATTGATTATGTAGGGCGATTAAAATCTAATTCACCCGGTAATTCTCAATGTAGTTTACATTCTCTTGGAATTTTAATTCTCTTGTTTTTCTTATTTAGGAAACTTTAGAACATTGTGCACTGTTTTAATGGTTATTACAGATATGAAACTTCATTTGTTGTTTCTCGTTCCACTTCGTAATAACACATGTAGCATATGACATTATTTCTGCTCTGTGATGAGTTTCATGCAGTTTGTACATACTGAATATGCCCTAATTGGAGCTATATTACTTGCTTTTTAGTTAATGGTTGCAGAATCACCGGTGTACTAAGCCAATAATGCAACTGATTAATGTGAGAAATTTTAATTATTTTGATAAGATATTTTACGGTGCAGAAAATTAGGCAAGCTATATTTTTGGCCCAGATAATAATAGTTATAATCGAACTACATGTGATTTAAATGAAAATCTGTTCCATTTCAGGATTATGGTACATAATTATGGCTTTCGTATTAAATATACAAATATAAAATCGTTTTCCATTAACGTCGTGTACTCCAACAAAACCCTATTACCCTCATACACTTGCTTGAGATTGCAGGCAATTACAATAATCTTTTTTAACAACCTCGCCATTGCAATTGAATGGAGAAAGGAAAAGTTTAGTTGAACAACTTTTTAGTCTGCGTTTATCGCCATGGTAGCCTCGTGTGAAAGTTTAGATCTTACACAAGTTTGCCTTGATTGAAGTGTTTATTAGTGTATATTTTTGAGGCAGGTTGTGGAGGCTAGCATCATGAAACACGACTTGTTATTACTCACGTGCGAGAGAGTAAAACCCTTGTCTTATTATTCCCCTTCTCCCATTATGCCCCGTCTTTTCTCAACTCTTCAGGCTGTTTTCAGAGACGACAACAACCAAAAAAATGGCGTCATTATGCGCCCAACGAGCGCCATTCATGATTCCCTGTGAGCTCAACAAGTTCTAAGCACAACAAAAACTATATACATTTGCATGCGTAACAACATTGCTTACAGTTTTCTTTGACGATGTTGAAATGGGTTTACTTTACTCTTCAACCAACCGTGATCTGAGGAAATGGGTTAAAAAAAATTGTGGTTTCAATATTGAGCTATGCAAGTGAGATACGATTACATGAAAGCACTTTTAAACAAGGAAATGTATACAGTGCCGGACATTCGTGAAGAACGTGCACTTTTGTTGCAGTTTCGGCAATTAAAAATTTACTTTACAGTTAAATCTATTCCTATATTGATAAAAGAGTACTAAGAAATGTTTCTGGCAAAAAATTATAGGGTAATCCCCCAAGAAAAAAATCATGAAAACTGTGGAATGACACTTGGAACCTGGACATTCGTTTAAGAACATGGGCTTAAAATACAATGAAATTTATTAAATTGTGATGTGACCATCTTTTTTGAGGATATATGATAGATACAGCTTTCAATATTGTCAATAAAATTGTCTTTCTTCAGTGATCAATGTAGTATTTCAAACAGCATAAATAGCAGTATTGAAATCATTGGCTCCTCTGAAATGTCACCCATTTGGATGAAATTTTTGAACTAAGATGCCCCACAGGTTCTCAATTGAATTGAGGTCAGGACTTATTGATGACCAATACAAAACACACACTTTCTGACCATCTTACCAACTTTTTGCCAAAGCAGAACGATGTCCGCCACTGTATAAGCCCTTGCAATGTCTGTTAAAAAAATGGTTGGGCTCAAATTGGGCATACAGAATTTAATGAAAAGTTTGTCATTTCCATCCCAATAGACATACAGGAAAAGTTAATCAAAAAATTGCTCTCAATTAACAATTATAATATCAATGCATGATCTGAATGAAGTCACGCTTATAGTCAAACAATTCATTTGAATATTCCTGAAATATATATCCTCTCATTTTAGTATTTGCAAAAATATGTTTTTTATTCTCCTTGTTTTTCAGCTCATCATATCTCATGTAATTTCGCCACAATCTTGATGTGTGACTTCGATGTACTGATTCATTGAGTGTATATCATATTACATTATAAAGAAACATATTCTTAGCATTATAAACCTCATTTTTCAGATCTTTAATATCCTGCATATGTATGTATTTGGTATAGGACAACTATTGATTTAGGTGTCTTATTTTGAAATGCCATATAGCCTGTACAATACCCAATTGATCGGAAATGACGTTGCTGTCAAGAATCTGCTATGTAATGCTGTTTAATGAACGCTGTAATGTTTATTACTTGACATTTCTGCAGTCCATGAAAATGTCAAACTATTCATTAAAGAAGTTTGCATTCTATTTCTAGTAGTATTGAACTTGTCTCATATTATAGTCTTGGAAGGCATGAATTCACAATTACGTATTTTAAAGTGCAAGGCAGTCTACACGTATTATATATAGTATATTCATCTATATTTGTCTTTATGACGTCACTTACGAGAGTTTTTCCCAGTTTATTTTTGCTCCGTTTACGTAGACTGGCAACAGATGATATTATTTGTGGGCAATTTGTAATTTTATAACAACCTAAAGACTATCATTTCATGACAGTTTTTGTCCTATTTTTATGCGAACGCACATAAACAAAGTTAGAGAGGGGAAGAAATATTCTGAACCGCTTTTGTTTGCTGCAAAATTGCATAAAATGCTTTCCATAATCCGTCGATGATTCATGATGTTGCGTAATGATCGTATTCAGCTTTCGACAGGACGGAAGCAGATCGTAAAAAAGTGTTTGAAAAAGACAGAAAGAAATTGAAGAAGCGATGAGCAAGATTTTTCTGGAGGCGTGTGAACGGGTAAAAAGATGAACACATTGGAGTTGAACTTGAGGACCATCTGGCAATAAGCAAGTATAGTAACTATTTTTTTTGTTAGGCATGAGTGCGCACTGTGCGTAGTATTACCCATAGAGCACAGAAGCTGCAAAGTTTTGATTGAGTAATCTCATTAATTGTTTGGTGGTGAGTCACTGCGCAACATGGTTCTAGAAGTACCACCATTGTGCTAAAAGCTCACGCTTCAACTTGCATCAACGCACATTATAAATTCCGCTTTGTCCTAAAGTTAGAAGATTACGCTATCGCGTGTCTCCCTCCTATTTATAATGTACATAAAAAAAAAACTGTTTGCTTCCTGTTCATTGGTTTCACAGTCGTTTCAATTGCCGATTAAATAAACTCGCGTTGGTTCTTGGTGATCATCATGGCTCAAAGTTCCTCATACTTTCAAGAATAGTATTACTAATGTCTTAAGTAAATCAGACCTTGTGCTGAAATGAGCTGTGCAGTACTTGCTTTTACGTTTTCACTCGTGTGCACCCTAAATTATCATACTTTTACGGCTTACAATTGCCATGTCTTACCATTGTGAATTTATCCGAAGTTTGTGTTGTAATGTTTTTGGGGAAATCTAGCTAAAGTGAAATGTCTTTTAGTTTCAAAGGCATAAATTATAGGTATTTGGCCCAGATCACTGTGGTCTTATAGAGATCGAAAGGTAAAAGACTGATTGTTGTTAATCAGTTTATAACGCAAAATATGATGAAAACAAATCTGAATTTTAATTTGGTGCTTTTTTGCATGAATTTAAATGTTCAGGTCATAAATATATGACAACTTGGATGGAAAAATATTAATACTTTGATGTATTTTTTACAACAGCAAAATCTCCAAAACACTTATGGGTAGTTGTTTCAACTGAGTGAGAACTTTGTTTTTATCATAATTAAGATAAAAATGTATCTCCAACATTGCCTAGCTAGGTACGTATTTCGATTGATATTTTTAATTTTTGAAATGGTGAAACATACCGTAAGTATGTCTTAACGATATCAAAATGCCAGGGAATAAATGGGGAATTTTTCCAATTTCATTGCGATCATTGATATGTGATCAATGACGTTGCTAATACGTACATACGTATGTATATATGATTTGGAAGAAATTGAAACCATGATGAGTGCAAGAGCTTAATGATTCATCTTCATGCAGACAATAATGCCGTGTCATCCATGACCACGAAGCATGACGAAATTGGTAATTTATTAGCAGTAATTGAATGTTTTTCTAACTTGATACACGTTTCATAAATGTATATCACGCGTGTTTCATGACGCAACATGCCGCTTGAATTACGTGACATTTTCCTGGTTTCATGTAAAATTATACCGTTGCCCATCAACATTCTGAACTTTTCTAGTTTTAGCAGCTACAATTTTTAATACGCCTATACACTAGTATTGTGCAGGCTCGAGGCTAACGTCCTTAAGGTCAACTTTAAGAAGTTATCCACTACCATCTTTGAACTCTCACGTTGAATCATAAGGTATACTGATAATGACCACGATATTTGTGCAATAATAATTGTTTGTTTAGACAAAATGTACGTGTGTGATGCTGTTTCCCTCTCTTTCCAAGAGGTTCCCTATGTGCGCTTCCATATATGTAGTGATATCAACTATCAACAAATAAGAAAACATTGTTACAATATAGCCAGAAAAATCATAACAGTGCATTTTTCCAGTGTAGAAAATGTTGAATGCCTTCTTAAATTATATGGACTGTCTTATCAATTGAAAATAGCCACAGCATAATTCTCAGGAAAGGTGCAAACAATGTTAAGACAGAACTTGCATTTTTGGGGACAACTTTTAACAACATATTTAACAAACGAATATCTTAATAAAATAACGCACGAATAACGAGAAATCGAATGCTTACAATTAGATTAAAACATTTTATAGTGTAACATTTTACTGTCTTTTCGCAGAAATCGAATTTAGCATTTGTTAATTTTGAAGTTCCTTGGTTGCTTTGTATGATATTGCATATCACATTTTACGTATTATTACATGCTGCTATATATGCACTCTGTGCCACACAATATGTATAACTAGATTATGGAAATTCAGTTATGTACTCGAAACACCTGTGAAGTTCAAGTAGGTTTTTCCCCATATTTAATTGCCTGTGAAGCAAGTCATAAAAAAAACATGTTCACAAAGGGTGCCTAAAGTTCAGGGTGGGACCATGTTGTTTTGCTGTATACTGTAGTAAGGCAAGGGGGAGGGTGGAATAGGTCCCTTATCACCCTTGAGCAAAAGAGGTCGACAAGACCCTCGATCACCATTTCGTTATATTATTATTGCATTTATTGACGCAGGAGAAAGGGGGGAGGCAATGTTCCCACACTGAGGGACCCTTGGTGAGAAAACGCACGTCCTGCAACTCGTCCATAAGATCCATGATCCATGATGGAAAGAGAGCGAGCGAGGAGTGGGCCAACCTGTTCCCAAAGCGTTTCTTCTTCTCACCAAAAGGCTCTTTTACAGTGATCACAAAAGGTGGGTTGCATATGTCGCTAGACCTCACCTTTCGCATCTTTGGCGCGCCATACAACCGCACTGAGCCGTGTCAGGCATTGAAAATACAGAACACATATACAGGTCCTAGCCCATTTTTCACAAGCACCCCGTGGGAGCTCCATATTCCAGTGGTTCCTGTTGAAATGGGATACCGGCACAAACACTCTTCAAACTTCCCAAACTTTTGCTTATATAAGTATGTAGTATTCTTACTACTGCACTGTAAAAATTGACATTTTTTTATTCCTGTTTGGAGATACTCTTTCAAATGCGATAGGTTTGAAATGTACTCAAACCTATTTCTATACGTAAACATTATTTTGTTTTTTTTCTAAAGGAATGTGTCGCGGTGACTTATGGTATAAGTATCTATTAGTTGAAAAGACACCATTCGTGAAAAGGATGACAAATTCCGAATAAATGACTGTAGCTGATATGTTTATCCATTCGATTGTTCATACATACTTTGCTGTGGAGAGTCTTTTAAAAAATGCCCGTGTTTTTCTTGAGAAAAATTTGAAAGTCACCCAAATGGCTCTATCTTTTACCCTTGAAAGGCGGTTATCCCGAAATTTTGATAAAATGTAAATGCTGAAATCAAACTGCAGTAGTAGGCCTACGTATATTTTAAAATGTGTGCCCGTTGGACTTTATCTTGACCACTGTAGTTTAATTATCATAATTATTGTGGGAAAGGAAAATACAAAAATAATAAGCCAAATTATATACGCTTTTCCATCGCAGCAGTATAGACATAACATAACTGAAAGTTCATTAAATACTTTCCAGTTTTTATAAATTGCAACTACCAAAATGTGTTTCTGTACATTGCGTTTATCCCACACCAGGATGTCTTGGGACAGTATATGTGTTAGATTATAATTTAAATAAATATGTTGCAAAGTAATTGGATGATATTCTCACAGGATTACAGGATGCTTGAAATTTTTGTGATGTATACTATAATTTAGAGTTTATAATATATCTGCATAAGCTTTATTTATTTATATGCTGTGCACTGCAGTCTTTGTCGATCTCTAGCTATCCCGAATAAATTTACTTCCGAGCTTGTTTCATGATATATGATACAATATATGACCGGAAAGAATGATCAAGCAATTAATTCCGGCATTGCATGGGCAGTAGACTAATACGTATCATTTATGCTATGCTAATTTGAAAATAACTGGATATTTTTGCTACATAAAAGTTTCAACATGTAGCATTTCTGAAACATTATTCAAATCACATTAAGCCGATAACTTTAAATTCTAGCTCTTTATTTAATGTAGAAAGCAGCGCAGCATGCACCACCAAATCGAAGCATTTTAGAAAGTCATTCCAAATCAAGGAATAAAACTGTTGAAAGATAGTTACATTCTGTTATGTGTATACGTAGATAAGTTTGTTTGGCAATATAAAGCTATTGAACTTTGGTTTTTTTGCGATGACGCACTTGGTCCTCGTATATTGACCAGCATATTGATCCATCCAGTCCTATATAAATACATATTTGAACTTGACCACATTGGCTAATATCGACATTGATTCTTCTTCAAGAAAATTGATTCACTAGATGCAACTGATCTGTTTAGAAACTCCAGCAGCTATAGCAAACAAGTTATTGCAAGTTCCCCACCTTATCGTTATACAATGTTACCTGTGCAACAAAAAACCAGGTAACAAAGCGCTTGTATAATAAGGGTTTCCCAATCCTAATTACCACTCAGGAAGATTCTTTTTATACTCTGCGTAATTGTCGTTTCAAGCAAATCAGTTTCCAGGGCAATTTTGCGATGCCTTCGCAATGTGGCTTGAGAAAACATCACCTGTAAACGTGAAAGGGTTTCTTTTTTCACGAATTCACAATTAACCAAGTTAAGTCAGTATTAAGTTAAGTCAGCACAAGAAGTAAGTATCAATACATACGTAAGATGTTTACTCGGCGGTTGCAACAGGTGGTTGCAAGGAAAACTTCCACGTACGTATAAACATCAAAGCGGTAGTTTTACAGGGTTAAATATAACCGCCATTAAATTTCACAATACAAAACCAAAGAGCAAAAGCAGTTAAAACTTATATGTTGTTTACATATGGGCATTGACAGACAACTAATTTGAAAGCTCAACCTGTAAATCATTGGAATTCTTTTTTTGCTATTTAGATGATATCCTTTGCCTAAAAATGGACATTAGTCTATACAATATGTGAAGTTTGAGCCGTTTGACTTGGAAATTTAGATGTGTACTGCTATACGAAAACAGACCATAAATCTTGCACGAGGGAGATGGATTAGTTTATGTACAAAGCACCAAGTATTTTGAATTTCAAACTGTAAATTCTTTCACCGTGCACTGACTTTTACAGCGACTGAGTAAGTTTCATACATTAGTTTGCTATGAAGGTTTTTATTTCAGTATAATGTGAAAATGTAAAACATTCGAAATTTCTGTTGCAATGTGGCACAAGCGTATATGAAATAACTGTGCATGTTGCTTGCAGAATGTCTACTGAATTGATTTAAAAAGGGGGAGAAGGAGAAGACCATGACCAAAGCCTTTCCATGGACGAGGTTGTGGCCAAGCAAGTTTTTGGTACTGTATATGGTATGTACATGCAGCCATAATGAACTATAAGCTTCGGAAATGGATGTGTATGAAAAATGGAGCCATGTTTTGAAAATTGTAAGCAGCTGCCGACGTCGGTGAAAAATTATGAGGCGCCGCATTCCTCAGCTTCGAGGAATCTGTTTATGCGAGTAGTGGCCAATGAACAAAATGAAAATTGAACGTGACTCGACTTCGACCGATTTTTCACTACTATATACACAGTATATTTTGCCAAACTTGGGTCTGCGTCAACGCCCGTCAAATTCCGGCACTGAGAAACCAACCGACCAAGCATGTATGTACAGTATGTATTTATAAGTACATTTACTGAAATGCCATGCGACTGTTTTGATTTATTACTTATAAGCTGGGGTTCAGTTCACTCCATGTTTTGTTTCCAATATATAGTAATCCCACGCCCTTCTCAACTCGACAATGATCTCGCTCGGGTGAGTCGATTGCATAAGAATCAAATTACCAAAAATTAGTTCCCATTCATGATGACCTACTTTCATTAACATTGTGCTTAGCAAGCAAGTTACCACTTGTTCTTTCTGTGATAAGATATTTGTCGTTTCACTTTTTATGCGCTGACATTGTTGAATTTCTTTCATTTATACTTGTTTAGCGTAGGTATGCCAACTTTTTTCTTTAAAATCTCATGGCATTGTTAATCGAATATTAAATAGATAAACAACTTTGCACAATTTTCCCCCATGGAATGAAATCTTCACTTCTGTATTACAAGTTAAATTTAGAATTGTGTGAGTACTTTGAATATATGTACGAACTATTCATTAATAATTAATAAGTTGACAGGAATATATATGCACATTTTGTAATCATGTTGATCAATAATATTATTATTATACTGGCATAATTTGGCACCTACATTTATTATATTATTAGTTTCGTATATCAGTGTTATATATGAAACATACTCTCAGATATGTTGGATCAATTTTAACAAAATCTATAAGTTTTAATACAAAAAAATATGTAGGTACGTAAAATCTCATATGACTTGAAAATTGTTAAAGATTATCATTCAACTACAATCTCAATACAAAAATTTATTTTACTGTGCATTGTCCTGTATGTCAGTTTTTAATGAGTATTAATTCAAGTTAATTGCCTCTGGAGTTCTTAAATAAAAATTATCTTCAACACATTATCGGTCGTTATCTAGGTTTTTCGTTTGAGATATCAGCAAATGCTTATGCTAGCAGCCAGTTTAATGCAATTCAAAACTGAAATGTTTTCCTTTTTGATAGCAGAATTATAAACCATCTTTTCATTTTCGATAGGATTACCAAACTGTTTTTTGCTGTGAAGGAAAGTCCGATGCACTGCTCTTTAAATTGAAGGAAAGCACACTAATAAGCACAATATATTACAAATAATTTATAATTTGAATTTGAAATGCTAAATACACTTCGTATATCATAAATTTTGTTATAACAACAGGATATCACTTGGCGTTGTTCGTACAAGTTTTATTAGTTAAGTTACATTTATTACAGCGTAAGTAATTATTTAAGCTATATTTCAGTAATAAATGGTAGGTAGTGCAAATTATTGACTTGTTATTCAAACATATAATCTCGTAAAGCTGACACGTGAATCCTTGCTAAGCCAAGTCATATTATATTCAAATGCATTAAAAATTCTTCAGTCCAACTGAACATTTCTAAAATGTCAATTGGTTGAGTCATATGTAAAAATAAAAGCCGTAAGAACCATATACATACAGTCAAGGCTAGTTGTAAACAAAGTGAAACTGTCATTTGGGCATCAACATCTTGAAACGCTTAAAAACATATAACTGGGGATTTCCAACGTTAAGACGGCATAGACCACAAAAACATGACATACAGTGATGACAAAGAGGCATTTCTTATGCGCAGAAGTGAAGGCATTTCCTCAACCAGTTTGTACGTATGTTTAACAAAAGAAAATATGTTTACCTCTGTATTGATTGTTTCACTGGTCTCTGTTTTAGGCGGCAAACTGCAGTCTGGCACTATCTGGTCATCCTCAAACACCTCGGTTTCAGGCATCACGTGCAGCACGTTATCCATCATCCAAACCAATGGACATACACACTCATACGGGAACTTCCCGATGACCACAACGACGTGTCCACCTCGTGGCCAACAATGTTGGTTGATGACAGTTGGTGAAATGGTTGGCCGCACTAAAGTACAAGGTCCTCCTTTTTGATCCTACATGTACCTCCTCCTGATACTGCTGCTTGAGATCACTTATTAGTACTCCTTGTCTGTTTTTTGTAAGGGCAACTCTGATGTTGTTAAATGATGATCCGTAGTTTGTTGGCACAAGTTCAAACGATGAGATCAACAACTAAGTGCTCACTGTACTCCCAACTGGTCTAGAGCTGACTTATGAATGGTGCTAGTTGCTGAAATGCCATCAGAGCCAAAAATGGACTGCCAGAGCTTCACCGACTTGTGCTCAGCACCGCCCAGGGTAAGCAAGTCTCTTGCCATTGGCTGCTCTTGTGACGTACTATGAATGGATGGATAGTGGAGGGAGAAGGAATTCTTCTTACTCCACTACGTCAGAGCTTTCGTGACCACCTTTTTTTCACGTGCTCACCTGAGTGTGTAATCTCAGTCGACAAACCAAGGTGAGCAAATGTTCTCGGAAATCAAACAATTGCCATGCAGTTGAACTACTTTGCGAAAATTTACTACAGCTGTGCCACTTATGACTAAGCTATCCTGAATAATTCTAAATATTAATTCATTAAGGGATTAGCTTGGTTATGTTCATAATGACAGACAGGTTTTCTGTTTCTTAGAGCGGCTTACATCTCAGAAAATGTATTACATATAGTTCAAACTAGGTGAACTTGTGAGTGATTCATCCACTTCTGGGGTACTAGTTCCGGTTGTGAATAAATCAAAGTGAGTTTTTTATAGAAAAGGACAGAAAATGACTTAAGGTATGATGCAATACTGGGTATTTGAAAGACTTTTATTAATTTTATGAAGGAATAATTAATTGTAAAATTTCGATAAAGGGCTCAACTATGTTTTTTTATATTTATTAGATATCAAGTATAGTTCATTGTACAGTACAACAAGGAAATGTAAATCTGAATGGAACAATTAGGGAAAATTGTATACAGAATGATAGCAGCTATTTGATAGTGTTTACTTCTTAGTTAATAAAGATTATGCAATATTTACAACCTCGTTCTTTGTTGGAAATTGCATTGTAAACATTGTTGGTTATCCAACTCTGTTTTACCCCAATGAAATGGCCTTTTCCATCTCATAATCACCGTGAGCGATGTATAAAGTTTAATTTGGATTATCTTGACTCGTATAAGACGTAAAATGCGGAGCAATCATTTATTGAATCAACCTTGTGCCACTTGAAATTGCTACGTTTACTACGACGTGTATCGTCGTTAAGAAAGTCCCACGTGTATACTTGTACTGCAGGTTGGTGTCAACAATTATTTCCGTGAAACTTTGATCCAAGCACGTATTGCGATGTAGCAAATATTATTTCCAACCGAGTTGTATAGATATCTTTTGCGATAGCAGGTGTTCGAGGTGATTTTGTTTGGTTGAGATCTGTCCGGTTCTTTCCATTACCTAGTATTTGTTGTCTTTTTAAAGCTAGTCGCAAGGACATCAACGAATAACAGTGTTAACTGCTATTAACATTGGTGAGTCAACCCAGAAAAAGAGCTCTAATCCGGGTTCTGTTCATTGACTTTGTCATAGAGTGCACCACTATTTGCAATGCGGAGACGAACCATTTTACGGAAGTATATCAATTAAAATTGTACTAGTACAGATGTTATTAACCTAAATCCCAACATTCGCTTCTCATACAAGGTCCCCTTTCTACTATAAAATCCTGATAAGAATGACTAGGCCATAGCTTGGAGCTCTGAGCGGAAATTCCGATAAGTTTTGCTGCTCTGAACCAAGCAGGAATTAAACTGGTTTGATAAACAACTTGAAATGCCAAACAAAACATAGGTGAACATTAAGGTAAAGTCAAGATAATAAATTTTCCGCTTACTCTGCTTACACGTGGAATTTTTGACAAAATGTTGTCCCCAATATATGAACACAGAACCATGAGTGAATTTTGCCAATGAATTCCAGTATATTTTTTTTATGTAATGACACTGTTCACACTGCATACAGTCACTAACCTTTGCATATTTTCCTTTTGTAGCATTATCTTTATATGACTTGTACATGTGTTGAGCATATTTGATGAAATGACCGCAAAATATTACTAAAGCTGTAATATTTTTCATCATATGTTTCGATTTTTAATTCTTTATTATATTTTGCTTTTCAAGTTTCATATTACATTATTTTAAATATTTTATACATATCGTAGTTCGTTATTATTCATTAGCAGCAGTAATTAATAAGTGTCGTATTTTATACAACGCCTAAATTCCACATTATCCCACCTCCAATCCAATTATAGCAAATATTGTACATTACTTCCCTTTGTTATTGTGACAGTCCTCCTCCCTTTCTAAACTGAAAATATAACTAAGGGTTAATTGTCGCAATTGCTCTCCTCCATTTATACTTCTGTTCATCAATCAACTAGACTACTCAAAGCCAAAAGACCCTTTACTCAAGGACACCAACACCATTTGGGTCTTTGCTTTATGTCCGAAATTCTAAGCTAACGTTCACAATTTTGCTGCACAAGTTTTAATGTAGTCCTTGAACTAAACAATGGAATTTATTCATTTCTTCACACTATATTGTTATAAAACCATAGACTCTCTTTCTCCACATTTTTACACATTTATGACAGATAATATCCCTCCCTTGGCCGTAGGGCGTTATATAATATGCGAACGTCCCCTGATAGTCCCATTATACCATCACAGCAATGCAAGAAAATTTTTCTTTAAAATCATTATTAACGGAAATTTCAAATAAGAACTGTTGACTAGCACAAGGTAAATATTCTGTTAAAATATCTAGGCAAAACTGGCTTTATTCCAACGACAGTAATTTCACAATAAAATCATGTTTTTGTCTTTCAAGTTAGTATGGGCATCTTTAAAAAATGAAGCGTGATTGATAATACCAAGAAAATAGCTGCTTCAGGATGTAAATGTTAAGGAAAAACCTGAAATATTTTCCTGCTTCGTGAAACTTCGATTTTTATGTATTGCACCGTTTTCACGCGGTACTGGTGGTAGCCATAAGAAAGTTGCATGATATTGCGCAATGACACAACGCCATGTTGGAGAATGGAGGCCAAGTTGAAAGCGGGTCGTTGACGTTTGCTTACGTGACGGTTTTCGTCGTTTAACATTTCAGTTCAGTTGACTTTTTATAAGTCATGTGACAGTTCCGGCATTTCGGACATAACGACTTTTTTGTTAGTAGCATAATTTCAAAAATCTCTTGGCTAACAATACTTATTTGGGTACTTTTTCAAAAAAGTAAAAAACGAAATAAAAACACATGTTAAGCTGTTCCTTTTTTAATGTAGTGGTCTGTACATATACAGCTTGATAAAAAGTTTTCCCATGAACTAAAAAGGAAAGCGAAGAAAATTTATGGCAATGTTTTTCTATATGTAGGCCTATTATAAGAGCAGCACCAAATGGAAAGTACTGCTAACTCCCCTCACTTGTTTGTGTTAGGTACTGTAGGAGGTCTGAAAACATTGGTTGGTTTTACTAAGAGGTGCTGTTTATTGGATGACACTTTCTATATAGGGGTTCCTGAGGCCAATTTTTCTTGCCAAGTTGGGAAAATAGGATTGATAGGTATAGTTGAAGACGGCGATTTATTATGGCCTTTCATACTTCCACAATCAGTTTTGCTGTGGTTTCTTTGCAAGAAAACAGATCTGTTCCTTCAGCACCATCTGTCTCTTGGTCCACTTTCCTGTGTATATACACTGAATTTTACGATGTGCAGTCACGCAACGTGGTGTAACAATTACAGATCGTAAAATTCCATCAATGGTTTATTGAACTGTAAAAGCTAACTTATAGCTGAAAATCAATCGATTAGAAAATTGATCTGTTTTGTAGAATTTTAAGATCCCCAGTTCGTATTTGATCCATCAAAATTTTCATGCTTCAAGTTGGATATCTCAGCATGAAAACACTGTTATTACAAGTACAACTATATAGATCGATCGAGAATATCAATTGTGCAGATGTGCAGGGATGGAGTGAACTTTTTGAATTAGTGCTTATGCTATGCTCGATGCAAAAATTGTCAAAATTCTATAATGTAACCTTCTAAAATGCGTAAAATGTTAATTTCTCTAAAATGACAAATTTCGGAAAATTCTCGAAAATTGCCAAAACTCCTTAAAATATCATAATTGCACAAAACTATTCGAAGAAGTGAACTCAATTCAGAAATTTAGGGGCAATAATTTGACCGAGTAAGATTTTTATTTCATTCGAGATGTGCAGTCTGATTATGAATTTTACGTTTGATGAATTCTATAATACTAACACATTTTTGTCCTTGATTCGCAATTCCTTTGTCAGTATATCATTGTTCATTGGGCCCTGTTAATTCCCTCTTATAATGATTACTACATTTGCGTTACTTTGAAGCTGCCCAATTTTCTTTCTCATTCTTCTTTCATTGGTAGTAGCCTATCTGTATTTTTATTATTGTCCTAAAGAATATTAAGTAGATGTTTGGCAAATATAATAAAATAACATTGATGCATTAAAATTTGTAGTATAATAGCACCAATAAAATTACTTATTACGCGAAAAAACGTGTACTTGACGTTTTGCGTCACACAGAAAACAATTGTGTGTAGGTTATACTGATAATAATGGTTAAATAACAAATACGCTTGCACGTCCAAAATAAAAAGCGTCAATTGCCGAACAGTTTTCTTGTGATTTACCTGCCGGATGTAAATAGCTTGTTGTAAACACTTGTATTATCAAGAAAATTTGATAGCATGAAACGATAAACTGTCATAACTATATATAATAGGATGAAATGTATATGCAATTAGTACGACTCTTTTGGACGAACAAGTTAAAAGTTTATAATACCTACACATATACCAGCTGCTTGTACATAAAGTATAATGAGATAATGACAATATTTGTCATTGTGACCAAGTTTGTTGATATAATGATGAATGGGAAAACAGCTTTCACAAATTCAATGTAATTTTAAACGGATGTGACACAGCAAGTAACTAATTATTTGAAAATCGCAATGATGACTTCAGATTTAAATGTGGTTTTCACGTGTTTTGCGTACATATGGGTCATATACATATAGGCTTTTTGAGAGGACTTCTTGAACAAGTATCGAAATTTCATTTTTTTACCTGTATCCGCCTACAACATTTAGTTATCGTTTTAGTTCCATTCTCCAGTTCCTTTTCATTAATAAATTATCAATTATAAACAAATATAGTATTGTATCAAATTGTATATAGGCCTATACTGAGTTTAACGTTTTCCATGTGGGGGTTTTCATCAACAGGACAAAAGCAAATCTTTGTTGCTAATTGATATGCATTAATTATAATTGTTTATATTCATTGGCTACATATTAAAAAAATTGTTCTGTCCTTCTTTTACAATGTGAAATTGCGATTTTGCATATGTAGATTGAAATAAAATAGTCTCGTATTTCCGTTTGCTGCTTGTAGATTCCGCTTTTATAATATCTGGAAAAATTAGGTAGAGACAATGCAACGAATGGTAGCGCAAGCGCCGTAATATTTTTGGCTGGTTGATGATTATCAGTTATCATGAATATGATGAACAGCAGCCACTTACAGTGCGCAGCTTGTTTGAACGTTTAAAACAGTTCTTTCTTGTATCTGTTCGATGGCTTTGTCGCATTTCGACGAAAAGGGAGGAATAGCACCATGTTCCACTGAGTGGGGAAGATGGTGGCAAACTGTGGGAGAAGTGTGCATTGAAGTTAATTTGGAACCAGGAACGAAAGCCAAAGAAGTGGATGTTAAAATATCACACAAGAAAATAGAATGTGTCATTCGCAAAAAAATCATATTTTCGGTAAAGGAATTTAGCTACCAACTAGCTATGTTTGCTATCGTTTGCACACTTCGATTAATTAGTTTAAGCTAGTCCAGTCAATATTTATTTTTGAAAATTTTTATGTAGGGATTGCTAAAAGGACTGGTAGTATTTGACGAAACAGTTTGGACAATTGGTATGTGCTGCATATATCTGCAATTAAATTGTAATTTATAACTGATATATTTGTAATAGATAAATAAGCTAAAAGAGGATTTTGAATCGCAAGACATTTGATATTTACTTTCAGAAGATAATCTGCTTTGCATACAGCTAACTAAGGCAGGGTCAGCAAAAGCTAATGAGTATTGGGAATCATTATTGGAAGGAGAATATGCACCTGATGCATTCACATTGATAGAAATGCGAAAAAAGCTGGATTTAGAAAGGTTTCAAATGGAGGTATATTCCAGTATTCATGTTAATGTTGCCACATCAGTTTTAAACTTATTTGTTTTTTTATCTGACAGCATCCCGGGTTTGATTTCAGTGGTGCACAGTTGTCAAAATCGTATGACAACTTATAAATATTATAAAATTAATTGAAAACAATGTTTCCGGAAATGTTGCGCAATTGCTGCCTTTTAATTTCATAATAAATATAGGCCTAGTCATTTTAATTGTCACAAATCTTGGTAGCAGTTCATTGCATCGTAATTATTCGGAGGAGGGAATCTCCATACAAATTCCGAAGACATTTTATCCTCTGATGTAGTAAAGTATTAATTTTGTGTCCCTTTCGCGAAATGTAACAAATCGGAAGAGATTGCTTGGAGAAACTTTAGAAGCAAACGGGTTTCGAATTTCGCGCCGTTCAGTTGAACTTGGGTTGGTGTACAGTGGCGCTTTGCCTACAGGACTTCACACTAGCACTTGTGAATGAAGGCTGGTTTGAATTCCGGAAATGTCTACTTCTGCGGCACTGAGGTCCCTTTATTTGAAGAAAAGCTTACTATGCAAGTATCAATTATGTAGACGGATGACTACGTATGTATCTATCAAGAATATTCTTGCAACAAAACCTATTGGAGACAAAATTCGTGCCAAGGTGAGAAGTTTGAATGATGATTTATCTGAACTGTTAATGATGCATTGATGTTTTTTGTTTATACAGGGTTGGATACAGTCGTATCGCTCCCAAAAACACAGTATTTTTGTGGATCTAAAGGATGGATCAAGCGCAGATAGATTACAAGTATTGATTGACCCGCAAATCTTGCCAGAGTACGCAGTTTTATATCTTATAGTTTTGTTAAAATATACATCAATTTCATAATTAATGCTTGATGTATTATTACAGAGGTTTTGGATATGGATGTTCTGTAGATATTGAAGGTACACTTGTGGTAAGCAATCATACTAAACAACCTGTGGAGCTAATAGCGAGCAGAATTCATTTGTTGGGACCATGCGATCTGCAGGTGTGCCTGAATACCTATATTACCCTTTTTGTTCCTTATAGCAAATGGGAAAAATGAAGTAATTAAAGTGTGCAATGTCTTATAGAAATATCCATTTCAAGCAAAGGAAAGACACACAGAAGATTATGAGCGGCAGTTTCCACATTTGAGAGCCAGAGTATCACGATTCGCTAGTATGTTGCGCATCCGAAGCTCCATTGCATCTGTTCTGAGGAAACATTTGATAGTTCGTTGTATTTTATGCACATTTCCTTATTTTGTATGATAATTTATTTTCACAAATGTCATAGCAGCTTTTTTATTTCATTTGGAATTGAATTTTTTACAATTTAATTTTTATCTATTAAAATTAACAATTTTGATCAGGTTGTAATTCTGCTTGTATGCATCATTTATTGCAGGACAATGGTTATTTTGATGTGCACATGCCTATTATTACTTCCAGCGATTGCGAAGGTGCCGGAGAAGTTTTCTCAATCCAGGT
>WWPM01024158.1:0-11979 GCA_023279145.1 Glomeris maerens | reverse complement strand
TTTTTTTTACGGCAAATGAATGTTCGCTTATGGTTGTGGAAATTTTGCAAATCCGGAATTTGTTTCACGTGAACGAATAAATTAGATACAAGCGATACATGGGCAAATTATCCCATGGCATGTTTTGATTGGTTCGTATAATAATGAAAGTATTAAAAATATTGTTGCGGCGCATCAAACGTTGTTATAGGCTTAATGAAAGATAACAAGGCAGCCTATTTCGCGTCATTTCCTACGTATAATGCCATAATATATTAGAATAATGGCGTTTGGTATAACTAAACTGATTTCAATGTCAAATTTCCAAATAACAGTCAAACACTACTCCACTTTTCAAGTTTCATTATATGAATATAGAATTAATGTTTCACTGATGTTCTTTTTGAAAACTGGACATTATTTAGTTTCTAAACATCATTTTGGTGCGCACTGTTATGAAGCAGATCGATATATCGAACAACAGTTGCATTAGGCCTAATTAGCTAGTTTTGAAGAAAAATGATTTCCGGCTCCCGAAGCGTTTTAATAACTCTTATCTCGAATCCAATTAGCACTAGAAGCATATGTTGCACGTATATACGTTCCTATCTTGCTTTGTGGATGATAAAGTCTTTGATTGGTGAAAAGCCCGTGAATTTTTATTTCATTGCTTTTATAACACTATTATACTTAAATTTCTACACTGCTGCAACTTAATGTTTGCTATTTAGTAGTTGTAACGAAGTCCATGCAGTGCGTTCAAACAAGTGGTTGTATATATGTATATATCTTTCTTTTCCTTGTTATAAGTACATATAGAGGCTAAAGCAATTGAATTATTTAAAACTAAGTATAAGTTTTTGAAATATGAAGAGTATTAGATACATAGTGATAACATGTATTTTTCTCAATTGAATAACATTGTACTTAATAACACAGATATTGCTCATGCAGAATGCATATGTTTTAGTATAGGCATGTTTATGCTTTTATTAGGTTGTAAAATGTGCGAAGGGCGGGGCCAAAATGGCGAATATAAAAAGTTTACCAGCGGCAAATATGTTCAATACACAATCCTATATGTGTAAAAAAATGCATGGAATTAAAATGCAGTGGAGAAAGTTAAGTTGGCTATTTTTAGTTGAGGTAGTGGCCTAGTAAAAACCGATCCATGGGAAAGTGAAGCTGGCGATTAATCGATGAATCGCTGAGCGTGCCTAGGCCTGGAATCTGTGGAACGTTTTGCCACTGTCCTTTTCTATTGACAAGACGGCGTCCGGTGGCGAAACGTTCTCGAGTCTAAATCCACTTAAGATTTTCTTCAAAAACGTGTATATACATTGCTTAATCCTGGTATCAGTTAAAAGTCTTGTTTTTCGTTCGGAAAAACTTACATAATAATGAAGTTTTAGTGATTTTTATTGCGTTTTTCCTGCGTGCACTTATCCATTGGTTGGTTGTGTTTTTAGTGAGATAGCAGAGGTTTGTGGATTCACTTTGGCAACGTTGTAATTGCCAGTTGCCGGAAGTGATAAAATGTCACGTGGTCAATGTATCCATGCGCGTCTCTTATCTTTTTTGTTGCATAGTGTGTAGTATAGGCCTATAGTGTCTATATGGCAACTGTATTCTGGTAATTGATTGCAAGTGTGGCCAGCGATCGATTTACTATATGGGCTTTAATGCAAACGACATGTCACGTGACTGTTTTATGCACTAATCACGCCCATTCACTTCGCCCACTGTTCTACAGGTTGTGTGCTGACGTCATGCTATTCAATTAGCAAGCGAAGCTTATTTTCTGAAAGAGATTTGCAGATTTGAGTCGTATACATAAAGAAATAGAATGTATATAGTAGTTATATAGCCTATTCAAAATAAACTTTGCTTTTTAATTGGAGTATTGAAATGTTTGTAACGAGCTTTGGTTTATTTTTAAGCTCGTTTAAAATTTTAAGTAAGATCTAGTATAGTATATAGTATACATATATACACAGATGCACCAATAACTAATTAGTGAAATGAGGAATGATTATAAATTGTTTAAAGTGGATAGTGAAATGTAGAATAATTCTTGAATGATTCATAAGTTATTTTTTACATTTAAATTGATTTTGTTGCTCTTTTTTCTGCATCTATTTTTCTTGTAACCGAAGCAATTTTGCGGCTTCCGGTGTTGAGCTGTTTTTATTTGCATGTTTTTAAGTCGTACCATTTGGTGTGTGTATAGGGCCTTTTCTCATTATTTCCTTACACACAAGTTTTTTTTTTTGTTTTGTTTTCCGCCTCCAATTTTTATTGCACTGATTGTGTTGGCGATTTCTAGCTGACTGAAATCAGGGAGAGTTGCACACGTATATACAAAAAACCAGATGCAATTTCCTCTTTTTGTTTCTTTTTATATTTGTTCAAAAGGAAATAAGGGAATGACTGCATGCAGACAAGTTTTGTGCAATACATAAACTTCCGGATGATGTTTAAACTTTGTCTGTGGGTTTTAAGGTCAACGGGAAGTTTTCATTGAATGCAGTCGTTGCTCCACTTTCCCCCCTCCATGTACTACTTACTATATACTACATCTGAAGAAAGCTAAACAAATTTACTCGTAAATAGTGACAAATATTATAGCGGGAAATGTAGGAGATGCCGTGTGCCTTGACCCACATAAAAATCCTTCAATCTACTAGTCGCACTTGGCTTTGGCAAAGTTTCAAGAATTGTGTCGGAAATTGCAAAAATTCACCATGTTGCCAGTATAAACTGAAATTTTGCTGAGATCATATGACGATTGGCAAAATGTGAAATGGGTATTATAGCTGTATTTAAAGTCCTTCGCTCTTTTTTTTTTTGCTACATCAGTGCAGCATTTTGTCAGTTGAAGGAAGTGACAGCTTATTGCATTAAGTTTTTTAAAAAAAGGGAGAATGAGCTGGGACTTGAGACTGTCGAGCGTCTATGTCAAAATGCTGTAGTTGTCAAGGGATTTACGGCACACCAAAACGAGCGAAATGAAATTGGTAAGAGATAATTGTTGTTTTTTTTAATCTTTATTTTGAGAGAGGGAGAGAGAGAGAGAGCGAAAGAAATGAGACGTGAGCTTGATATGTAAGAATGAAGAAGGAATTCGTGAATTTTCTTGAAATGTGTCGTGCAGCGAAGCTCGATCGAAAAGCGACCCTTCCCTTGGTGTTTTCAAGTTCTTCGCTCATTTTTCCCTATCCTTATCGGAAAAAGTGACAAATGCTCGTAAAAATGTAGTTTGCTGCAGACGTGCTGAGCGATGAAGCCCAACCAACAAGCAACCCCTTTCATAATGCCACCATATATATTTTTTTTTCTTAAACGCAAAGTTTTTGCGCATTTGGCGTGAAAAATCTCCCCTTCTGGCCTGTCACTGTCAATCGTCAACTTCCATCACGATTACTCGAACTTCTTGTTCCCTATTTTCTCTCATTTTGCCGCGTTTTTCAGTTTATTTTCAAGATTTTATCATATATTTTTCCAGGAGACTCTGCTTAAAAATAAACAGGTGAAGTGCAGAATTTTGCCGTGCATTTGTCGTTGAAGGACATTGGCTAGAGGTTTTTTTTTCTTAGTGTTGCCAAGTGTGCTGTTGGTGGATAGAGTTGCATACTTTCAGCAAACCATCTGGAAATTTTCTGAATGCAAATGTTCCACCTGTGTTAGGCCTACACTAAACTATAGAATTTTCATTATGCAATAATAAGTCTTTCCACGACAAATCTCCACGGGTTTTCGGCAAATAATTGTATTTTATTAAAAATATGTCAGTCAATATATTAAAAATTGCAATTGCTTGCTATATTATGAGTAAAATATAGCTAGTCACCTGTTTAGTCACTCTATTTGACCATTTATAACCTTTTCCCTTTTTTGGGGGAACTTAACTTAAAAATACAAGTGACTATATATATACTTGGCGTTTTAGTTGTTTCTGTCCTCGTTTCAATAAACTTTAAAATGGCAAATGGCGCACTTACCGTGCAATGAGTTTTAGCATTTGTATTCAATTATTGCTTTTCAATTAAAATAATAAATACACAGAGAAAAAATTAAGTTGATGCATGGCCTGATGGGAAAATAGGAAAACAAAACAAATGCACGCATGAAGAGAAACTGTAGCAAATTTTAAACAAAAAAATATAACTTGTGTAGATCTTCTTTGGAAATATTTCCGCTTGGATCGCATCTCAATGTTTACTTTTAACTCTTTTTGCTTTTTAAAAGCAAACAAAAATAGTAGTTTTTTTTTGTGTGTACGCATGTATGGGTATGAAAACAATGAAAATAAGAAGATGCATTTACCTTTCTTGTGTGGAAAAAACGTAAAGATAGACGCCCCGGCGTTTATACAAGTTGGATCTTGTCCAGGAGTGAGTAATCGAGTGTGTGTGTGTTTAAGTTTGAGTTTTTAATGGGAAGAAGACAGCTTAAAAATAACCTCTCTCTCTCTATCTCTCTCCTCTCTTCTGCATGTTTATCATCATTTTCACAGTTTTGAAAAATTGCTTGTGGGGATGATTTATATTGATGTAGTTGAGTGCGCATGCGTATTAAGATATAATCGTATCGATTGCGTGTTTGTGTGCTTGTGTTGCGCATATTTTTACACTGGTGCCAGCGGAGAACAAGGGAAATGGGTTTATAGAAGTTTATTCATATAACATTTGCTTTTGCCTCGGGGAATTTAGGGAATTAGCTAAGTTAATTATTTAGGAATAGGATTTAAAGTCGTGTCACGTGATCCACGCTTGCCATTTAATCATTATGGGTATATACACAGTGATCTGATAGCAGACTGCATTCCTTGGGTTTTCCTCTCTTTTGTAATTTACAACAAAGCAACTTGTTGAAATGATCGACACCGAAAAAAGTTTATTCGTTATTTATCCGCATCGGTTAATTGAAGTTTAATCCGTAATTGGTATAGTCGATACATTGATTAGTAGTCAGCCTAATTGCTATAGAGAATGTTTGTGTAGGTTTTCCATTACAAGTTCATTATTTCCAGCCAAGCCCTTGTTAAATATATTTAATACACAGTGTGTCCAAGATAAAGTTTCCCAGCAAAGTCCTGTGGAAAGTTCATTAAGAAATATAATTGTGGTTAAAGTACTTTAATATTAAATTCAGGTTTTTTCCCCCCCCCCCATGTTATTTATATAATCAATATATATAATGCGAATTTGGCCAATTGAAATAGGTCGATTTATCGATGTCCTTTGTCGCGCCAGAAAGCCTGATTTTTAAGTTTGCATGCAGCAGTCCTGCATGCTGTGTGAAAAATGAGATTTGGTTGGTTTGATGTCACGTGACAACGTTTAGTTATGAGTAAAACATCCATCACTTTGCACTTTGTGGCAGATCGATGACCGCGCCCTCTCACCCTGAACCGACAGAAAATGGCACCATCACTTCCTTTCAAACTTTTCTGATAAGATAGAAACAGTCGTGCATGGCGAATTTCCGTTTGGCTTTTTCAAGAAAACAAAATTCAAGTGCATGTATGTATACCTGTACTTCACTTTTCAGATATAGGCTATATACTGAATTCAATTTGCTCTTTCGAGTTCTCGTATAGTTGGAATATGTTATACAGGGTGGGATAAAAGTCGATAGAAATGGGAGGGAATAGGCACAAATTATGATTAATGGTGGACTGTTACCAATGGTGATTGTCATGGCGAGGTATGTACGTGTATTATGTTGTCTGACGACTATACAATTCCACATTTAATATGATGGATTTTAATTACGGTACTTTCTCTGCATGAATTCCGTTTTTGATTTAATTAATTTTTTTTTTGGGGGGGGGGTTGATTCTAAAATATGCATTAAAAAGAAATAAATCAATGCTGTTATGTAGGCCTATGAGCTATTAATGACTGCATGATAAATATTGGAGTAAAAATATATGAGGGAATTGATGAATGATCTCGGCATATGTATTCCTAAGCGGATCGATCTCGATAATCGGTTTAAATAATTCGTCAATATTGGGTATATACATATAGCATGGCAAATGTTTATTGAAGACTTTTTGTTTTTTACATTTTATTTATCTTATTTTGTGCCTTGGGTTATATAGTTTTGATAAGTTATTGGAAACCATTCTCATGGTCAATATTTGGGAAAGGATATGTCAAATAAGGTTTAGTGTTTCTTGGAATACATTGAGAGTATAAGGTTTCTTCGTGTATTGGAAGAAAGAAAAAAAGTAGTGTTTGTTTGAATTTGCCGGAACGTATTGGTTTGAAGTTTCACCTGAAGGCCTGGCCATTTAGGCCTACTCTTTATTCAACGCACGGTTGGCATAAAGTAAACCGAATCGTAAACGGATTACACTTTTCTGAGTATAGTCACGTGATACGACATCATTCGTCACCTATTGCATTTGCATATGTACCGTATTGTATTTGCAAAAGTGCAAGTTTTCGCTATATTTGCAAATTATGCAAAGCCGGATTGTTTTCCTGCATAGAATATTTATGACCAGCTTGCAGTATTTTATCTTTGCTATGTCAAAACTTGTTGAGAGCAGCAATCGATTTTCAATGACGGCATACATAGATGGAACACCTTGTATACAGAAATTTTCAAAGCTGCATCAGTCATGCAATAAGAATGCATGTGAAACAAACTATATACGTAAACTTGGTATATTTGAAATCGAAGTTGTGTGGGCATCAATTGGGCACAAATCGCATAGAATATACAAAATATTACCTGCTGTTTATTGTGATATCATATACACAGAAATCACATTAACCATATATAAAAGTAAAAGCTTGTTCATGCACATACAATTAAAGCCTAAATTGCGCAATTTCACAGATTTAGCTGCATAAACTGTAATAAAATATATTATTTCGCCTTTTATTGTTGCTTCGAGATTAAAAGCAGCACTGTAATTATATACAATTGCGACAAACAAATTAAATCTCTGTGAAAATGGATCATATATGTTAAAGATTAAGCAATGCAAGGCAGATTTCAATTAATAATATTAAAACCTATATATGTGAATTTTAACAGTTCATTATAACAGTAAAAATTGTAATTTGGGTAATTCGAGTTCTGTATTTACAGGAGCATTTGAAAATGAAGGTGTGAGTGTGAGTGTGTGGATGTGTATGGCACACCCAAAAACTGCAACATATTCGACTGTGAAATTGCGGTCATGTGACCTGCTCCATGTCTCTTGGCCTCATATTTTACGCACACATACATATACACGGTGTAAAAAGATAAAGTTCCCCAACCAGTTATATCTCTGCAACTGTTCAAGATAAAGATGGCTAGTTGCATTGAAACTTGTAATTATAGTAAGGTGATGTGTATAATGCTGTTGCATGTTCAATAAGAAGCACAACATTTCAATGTGTACTGCAGGAAAGCACTTCCTATATATGGCGGTCAATGAATTTTTCATCTAGGACTCTCCATTCCAGAGATAATTGGCTGGGGAACTTTATCTTTTATTACACCCTGTATATATGTAGGTATACTCGGTATTTGCCACCGCCTCACACGCCTATGTCAGCAGAAATTTTCAAATGACTGCATGCGCTTCCTATACCATTGGAGCTTCAGAAATTCGCCTTGCTTTAGTTATTTCTTGCTCAATTAAAAAAAAAATGCGAAATAAACTGCAAATTGTGATCTGTATACTAGATCAACTTTTCTGATTATTATAATCAATGTTTGTAAATTGGTCAATGCATGCACGGCTAGGATTTTGTATAAATGATCATAAGTTTGATTAAAGCTTGGCCAACATTTGCACTAACTGCATAATGACAGCTGATAAAGTTCCCATGTGACCACTGTTATAAGTCAATAAACGAGTAGCTAAATGATGCTGATTGCCAGTTATCAGGCTTAATTGCAGGATGTTAGCAAAAGGGTGAAAATATTCTGGGGTTATACTTATAGGCTGTCAATTTTGCAATATTGAGCCATGTGCAGCTTAATTCTGTATCTAATAATAGGCTCATAACAAATTTTCGATATTTTGATGCGTTTAGACGAGATTTTAAGGTTGATAGAGATGATTTTGCACATGTGATTGGTCACGTGACGTGGGGAGATATATAGTTATATAGTAGTTGGCTACGTTTGCGTGTTCGTCAGAAATAAGTTGAAAATTGCAAGGCAAGGTAATGTACGTAATATGCAATGTGCGCAACATGTTATACATGGAAAGGAAAGGTGTGTCAGGTGAAGTATGAATTAGATGACATTTGAGAACGCACTGTATATATTGTATATGGTACACACCAAAGGTAAACTTATCGATTTCGGAGTAAAAGGCACGCAACAAGATCATGTTTCCATGCTAGTTTCATGCTCCTAATTGCAAAACTCCCATTTGTACTGCACATGTATCGGGCTACTTTGATAAACAGCTGCACGTGTCATATTCAAGAAGCGGCTATTATTCGAGTTTCTCGTACATGGGAAGCGAATATTCAAAGAGCTCTTAAGTATACTCAATGAATTTGTAATCAATCATATGGAAATATATTTTCTATCATGAAATATTATATGTACGGATCGAAGAATATACTTGTCTCGAATAGTAGCCGCCCTTCTCTTAAGTGTTTGGGGATCAGAGAGGCTGCATTGTGCAGGCGTAGAAAGAACAATTTTAAAATTATGTTTATGTTAAATTCGCACTTGAGGCGTGTATGATTTGAATAAACGCCGCACACATGCAAGTTTAAAACGAGTTCAGCAGCGTTTTCTGCGTGTCGCATGGTGTCACAAGTGAGAAACACGTTTTCTGTTCGGTATTTTTAGCAGCAATAATTCTCAATTTTCGAGTTAATTTCCGACATTTGCTTGGTTGGCTGCTTTCGGGCAATTTACTCTTTATGACCTCTCCTGTGTAATTCAATAGAGAGTTTGCAAGAGTAACTCTCCACGGGCAAACGTATAAAAGCAGGAGTTGTTTATAGGGATCGTTCATAAATTATGAAACACTAATGCGTTTTCAATGTGTTTCGTAAGGAGGAGAGGAATGACAAAACAGAGTTTCAAACTCCACTTCCAACTCTGAAATCGAATAAATGAATGAATGATCTCAATGGCAACAAACTTTGCATGCTCTTTGAAGGATTGGGCATGCATGCTGAGATGTGGGTGGAGGTTTCACAAGAATAAACGATTTGAGAATATATTGGTCCTTAGTATTTCGTGGTTTATGAAAGGCCCCTGTATTCATTATAAAGAAGAGGGGAGCACTGGGGGCAAAATGAAACAATGGCGGAAACAAGGTTCGATGATCGTTAAATTTTTCTGCTTGCTTTGGCGCATGATTCGCGGTGAGTATAGCGATCAAAATTTGCGGTGGAAATGACGGAAAATCGTTACCAGGTCGATACCTGCTTCCATCCATCCTCCCATTCAATAATGTATTATACATTGTATTGAAATTGTCGAAAGAGCGCCGCGCAGCGGGAGATTGTTTCATTAAATTTCCTCGCACAGATAGGCCTATTACACGTTTCAAACCCACTGATGTGAGACATATATTATATAGAGAACATTGTTGCGGCCTTTTCATTGTTTTAAGGGCAGACACTACTACTACATTATCGATTTTTGAGCCCTTGTCGCCATTGGCGAATAAATAAATAAGAGTTGCAACCGTTTCCGGCCAACCACTTCCGGCCTACCTGCATTTTGTATCTTTTGTATTATTAATGCAAAGTTTTCAGCTTTCTATTCTTGCATTTCGCTTTCTCTTTTCTTTTTGCAGCCAAAGTGCACCGTATTTTCTGATTTTTAGCCTGAAGACAAGAGAAGGAGCCCTGTAGATTTATTGGTATTGTAAAAAAGAAATATAGAAGTTTCTCAGGTTTTTTTTGTACTTCCTTTCTGGAACTCTTAGGGTATATTGGTTATTTTTTGTTTGATTTATGCATTTTCTATGCGAGCTTTATATTTAGCATATATGTAACTGCATGATATGGGAGGCTTTTTTCAAGATTTGTTTCCGAAGTGACAAAAATACGATTGTACATGCATGCAGGGGTAAAAAAAGCTTTTTTTTATCCAATTTGAGAAATGTATAGTTCAATGCAGGCGTGAACTGTAATATATAACTAAAATACAAACTAAAATTTAACGAAATACCAGTTTGTTTAGAAAAATAATGTTACTTCATGTTTCAAACTTGGCCACTGCCCTGTCCAGTTTACTGTGGATATTTATAGCTTTTATAAATGGAGGAATTTAACGCAAAAACCATCTGTCTACTTTCTCAGGCATGACGTCGCATTTTATTTACACTATAGACTACGTAAAATCCCTAAATCCGTCTTCAAATAAAAATAATTATAACCGGCTTTCTGTACTTCTGATTGGGTGTATTTTCAAACTTATATGTTGATTTATATAAGTATGACTACAGGTACACATGGTGTTATGACGTGACGGAAATTCCGGAAAACGGTCGTTAATATGGCACAGAAAATGTGTAGCAAAAGTAAGACAAACAGCACTTGGGGTTGTAATTTATGTCCAAGATGGCTGCCTGGTAATGGACCACTTGCAATTGAACGAGACTTCAAATTAAGATGGGCCTATGCTCTTTTTGGACATGTCTATACAGGAAAATGCAATTCAATACTTGCCATTTCCTTGTCTTAAGCTACTTATTGCTTCTTTTATTCCTTGACGTAACGTCTTATATTTCACGAAAACCTTCTTTCTTCCTTGCCTGCCTGCACCGATGTTTTTCTCTCCTTTCTCGCAAATTGACGAATTCATATCGTATTTCAATTTGGAATGCAGCAAACACGAATTTTGCATTAATATCAATTCGCCGTGCGTTTTACCTGAATCGATTAATCGATCGATCCGATCGCTTTACGTCAATCACGATCTGAACCAATTTACTCAAATTGATAGAATAAAGTGACTCGATTTTTCTATTTTCAGTATGTTACGGTATATATATATATATACGTTATTTGACATTACAATTTATTTCAGATGGGGGATTTTTGTAGAAATGGGCCTACATAGATCTTCATTATGTTACAACTGAAATTAAAATATGTTTTCTTAATTTTTGTAATGATATTGATCTGGATTGTTATTTTTTTTATTCCTTTGGTCAGTTTCGGACTTCACACAACAGTTGGCCACAATCCACGAGCAACATGCAGAAGAATTACAACTTCTAGTTGAGAATTTCCGCAAACGCAATGCAGAGTTGCGGAAAGACAGGTAACAGAGAAAAACGATAATGATGTCGCAACAAGTGGTTGGCTGTGTGTGTAGTGCGCATGCGTGGATCGATAATATATTTTCTTGCGTGACTTTCAACGAGTACGTCATTGTTGATGCTGAACAATAGAAAGATTACACTTGTATTGAATATATTTCAACTATAACGACGTTTTAATTATGCCATCCTGTCTTCAGTCTTCAAAATTAAGAATATACACACGTGGAAGGCGTAATTACAAGTGTTTCGTAGTCTAAAAGAAGCGGTCAAGTAAATAAATACCGTTGTGGTTTGCTCTCAACTGACCAGGGAAATTACCTGAAGTGCACAACGTGTCAAGAAAATTGCCACACTCACAAAATTGCCCAACACTGTGTACATTAGGAGTCGGAGAAATTGCATTTGATGTTGTGGAACTGAACATTTTATGCAATTGCAAACTTCTGTATATAAATGTGGAGATCCTGTATTTCTTTCCTTTCTTTCCCAAGAGGCTGAATATAAAAATAAGCAAGCTTAATTGCCAACTTTAACGCGAAGATTGTTTTTAGAAATTGTGGACACAATTGTATTTCAAATATAGATTATGTTTTACATATTTTTGTCCTAATAAAATTAATAACGAAAGTTACTGCAATGTAACCAAATTAAGCGGAAATTTACCAAATAACAGTTCTTTTTCATTTCAATATCAAACTTTATAAATTTTGTGATAGTAAAATTAGTGTATGTATGAGACA
>WWPM01024156.1:0-30917 GCA_023279145.1 Glomeris maerens | reverse complement strand
CAGCTATGTTCTGCGAATATAATGGTCCATCATATTAATTTGCATTTATGAAACACACAAAGCTATAGCAACGGGGTGTGATGTACAGTCAATTATAATTGATAACACAATAGAATCTTGGATCTGTTTCACATCTTTCTATAGGGCTTTCAATAAAAAGCTGAACTCATCTCGATCACCTATACTAAAAATCCAAACAATATGTTTGAAGACAATACAGAAAGGCGAACTATCCGGACTCAGCCATATAATGCATCAATCTGCCGCCCTTTACTGCTCTCTGAAAGACAGTTTATACTCTGGCATGCCATGTATTAGCCATATACACTCTATACGCTTATTGACATCGAGTGACGATTAATTAGTGTGTTTGTACAACCTGATCTGTGGGGAAACCTGGAAGGAGAGGAAGATCATGCAGTGACCGACGTCCCTTGGCAGTCATAAAAATGATGTAATGAAGGTTATACGTAGTGAGACGTTTATCTTCTTCAGCAAACTGTCCCAATATTGTGGATGAGAGGCGGGCAACGAGATGAGGCATTTCTCAACGTCACCATGCACCACAAAACCCACGCTATCGGTCATTGATCAATGGCAGTTTGCTCGACTGACCTATCCTGGTTCAAACTTCAATATTATAGTACAACCAAGTTTCTGAGGACGGTCTCCAATTATGTACCTCCTTGAAGCAATGGCCATCACCCATGGCATCATAAATGTATTTCAGAATATTATAGGTACACCAGAAACCCCCAATTTGATTGAAATTTAACAGTAAACGTATATAAATGGTATAACATCGAACGCACTGCAATAAACATCACAAAAGGGCAATACAATGTCTTAAATGCGGCAGTAAAACTAAAACCGATGGCGTACAATTTCATTCGGAGTAATAACAAAAGTGGCAAATATACTGAAACTTTCTATTATTAAATTCAATGTTATACATGTACTATGTAATACGAGAGACTAAACACATATTTTAATATGAGCTAGGAAAAATCAATTTAAAGAAATACGTCAATAGTTTTCAAATCTATGCTTTAATTTATTTTGGAATATTTTTTAACTTTTCACGCTTTATTAATTTTTTAATGTTCAGATCGTCTGGGGTACTTGTACTGCAATATATCACAATTCATATAAGTTATATCATTTTTCCTATAGTACAAATTGCTCCAAACAAAATCAAAACATCAAATAATAAGGGATTATAAATATGGACAATGTTGGACATATATCCTTTAAGCCTTGAGGGAATGGGATTAGGAAGAAAAACACATTGATCCTATGAATGCGTATACCCAAACATATATCTGCACACCGTGATACAAATTTCAACAAGCTCAGCATGCCCAACAACAAATGAGTATAAAATGCCATTAAATCTTATATACAGAGGGAAAAAGTTTCATAAGTATAGGTACATTATGCTAGTGCATGAACAGCTTCAACTTGAATGGGGCAGACTGTACAGGACAAATATTTGTATACTTCAGTTGAAGATTATAATGGTGATGAAAACAGATGCAAAATATATTGGCAAAAGGCAGAGCAATCTAATTTTGTCTTTAGGGACAGCAGCAAAACTAAGATAACCATTGCTCCTATATTTTACCACAAACTTCGAATTTGTTGTTGGCACTGCTTATACCAATTTGATCTACATTTTCTAAATTTAAAGTACAGTCCTCCCTCGTTAATCCGGCAGATATGGGACCAGAGCCCCGCCGGATTATCGAAAACGCCGGATTACCGAAATATTACTAATTATGACGGATTTTAACAGCAGAAATTACGTTTTATTGTACACATAGCATATAGGGCATGTATATGTTACACATTTGTATTGAATTTTGAAGGTAAACAAGCTGAAAAGTACAAATTAAGAACAAATTTACTTGTTTTGTGACAATAAAACAAAAGATTTTCTACAGAAAAACGTTGATTTCTGCAGAAAATCTACAGGAGGAAGGCCAAAAAAACGCCGGATTACCGGATGCGCCGGATTATCAAAGGGCCGGATTATCGAGGGAGGACTGTACTCACATATAATAAAAACTGACCTACTTAAAACATATTTTACTTTAGGGAATGTTGTCAGGTCGCCTATTCCGCTACCAATGTATTTACTCATGATAGTATTGCAATACAGAGACAAATATATATCATCTTTCGATTGTGCGTCATTCCCTTTCAAAGTTCTGAACAATTATATCGCAGACTCTCTGATCACCCTGTATTGTCTGTGCTTCCATATTAATAACATCATTACAGTGTACTTTGCAGACGCACTCCTATACTGTCATACCGAACAGCATTGCTCAACAACGACTATAATAAGTATGTTAGTACGTACTACATGGGTAGACCCATCATCCACGAGACACAACAAAGTAATTACTTAGATCACATTTTCGTTCAGAATGACAAAGATGCTCAGAATGTCAATAAAATATCTTGCATCTACAGCGAAATCCACTCGCAAAGAGCTACACTGTCAGTAGGGCATACAATTTCGGAACCATTCAGAATGTAGACATTGTTGATCTTATAAACAAAATTCAGCATGCCAACTTTTTTTCTTCTCCTTTTTACCCCAACACAATGTATTGAAGTTTGGAGGCTTTTTTTAGAGAAAATGTGACCGAGTGGGCGTCTCCATGCAAATGAATGCTATTTGATATCGGCATGTGGCGAGTTGAGCCATGCTAAGAACGCTTCATCGATTTATTTCTCTCGCCTTCTTTTTCTTGTCCTCTTGCTCTTAAAGCTCTATACTCTCCTCTAAATATGCTTACATTTTCATTCATTTAATAGAGAATCGAGGCAAAATTTCTTAAATCATGCTTGATGAAAGTGGGCGTAATTGTTCCACGTCAATATTGTGGAGACATTGATTTGGAAACATAAGTCCACACTGTAACCTTTATGCCATAATGAATACCAATATTGTATATATCCCTACGGTGTATGTGTGTGTATATATATATATATATGTACAGGCTTTATTGTAATTACTCTCAGCTAGTAAAGCCGGTCCTTAAGCCCACAAACTTAAAATCCCATGCGTAGTACATACGTATATACACACACGCATATAATATACGAGGCATGGTTCTTTTCACTCGCAGCTTTCCACCAGTCAGCATAAGGAAAAATAATTGCCATTATTCGCAAAATTTACGATGCTGTCTATATACACCCCGAATCCATTTAGATGCGACTCCTTTTTTTTTATTCTTATATCCCCCTTTCTTATATAGTCAGGATCGATCTGGCAATTGGATTACAACGCATAGTATCGAAGCTAGCAAAACGTGCGCCATTTTAAGTCACTTGCATTAAGAAAGTAAATACTGTGAAACCCTCAACATCGGCGATATACGTTAATGCATATGTATTCATATAATACCTCAAGCACAATTTTATGCATTCATCAAAAGTAGAGGAAGACACAAAATGTGTCAATAAAACGTTAGAGTTAGCGGTTTTCTTTTTTTGGCATGGTATAGTTGTGAATTTATTCGCCAAAATGCATTCACCAAAGTTCAGCGAATGCTGCCCATTGCATACTGCCATTCGTGTACGCCAATTCTTGATTGTGTGGCATGACTGTTTTGGTGCATCTACCCTACTCTCCTGATCTTGCTCCTGTTAACTTCTTTATGTCCCTCATCTTAAGGGAGCCATGAAGGGATCACGGT
Source organism: Glomeris maerens (assembly GCA_023279145.1). NCBI lineage: Eukaryota > Metazoa > Arthropoda > Diplopoda > Glomerida > Glomeridae > Glomeris > Glomeris maerens. The sequence goes on along the minus strand of WWPM01024156.1, from coordinate 27,204 downwards.
TTGTGGAAGTCGAAGAGATTCAGGACTGTGCGAGACGGCACTTACGGACACAACTCCTAAGAAATATTTTTCTGACAGCTTCCATAAGCTTTGCAAACGCTTTCAATAGTGTTTCGTAAATTGTGACAACTACATACTTCAAAGGCCAATAAATGTATTTCCCATGTGCATTCTGTTTTCAAATTATTAGTGACACCATTCACCGAACTTTTTAGACGCACCACGTAGTCATGATTTACAAGGTTCGTAAATAAAGTAATGAGACTGATAGCATTGCGTTCGATCTGGCAACACTGTGAGCTTCCCCTTTGGAGGGTAGCAAGGCCAACATCTGAAGCATCATTGGTGCAAGTTTGAACACCCTAGAGTCATTTGGTGATCCGTAGGAATTCTTTTCGTGAACCGGATTTTTCTAGAACGTTTGAATGCGTGCAATTCAGGTAAGCTATATATTATTTACTAGCTGTTAAAACACAATTAGTGATCAACAACCTGAACGGTCCTACAACATCCACACACAATAATTGTTTTCACTCGTGTACATTTTCACTTGCTCAAAAAACAAAGCAGCTAATGTAGTTTTATTTCTGTGCAAAAAATGTACTCATTTCGGTGATAAATTCCAACGCTGAAACGCTATGTACAAAGTCGACCTACATCATGTAGCCATGCAATGTCTGTCAAGAAATTTTGGACGTTGACAGGGTGAATTAATAAGATTTGTTAGGGCAATACCATGCGATCGATTGCTGCAAGAATAACAAATGGTCACGTCGTCATGGTGTGTGCCAACATATGTATTAAACAAAAGTGTCTTGGATCTCATATTGCCTTTGTTCCACCATATATACAGTATGTCTACACCACGTGATAAACACATAAATTTTAATTAGCAGTGCAGTTCGGATTATGGAATTTAGTTGCACATGAGAGAGTGTATATACATATGTGCGCAGATACGTGCTCCTATCATGCAATCAGATACAGACCAGATTATAAAACTCCTGGGATTCCACACTAAAAATTACAGTGACGTCACAGTAATACTTGGACTTACCAGAATTATTACCAGATTTCCACGGTTGCATTTTAGTGTCAGAGTATTGTGACAAAGTACAGAGATGATGATTTTAATGCTTGTTTTAACGCAAAACTAACAAATGAAATCTTATTTCCAGTTAAAAATTGGCGCAAATTTACCTATAGATATGATTATATTTCACTAAAATGGATATGAAATCTGTCAATGCAAGGGATGACAACGAAATTCGTGCATTTCATTTCAATGAAATTGTAATTATGTTGACTACAATTTCATAGATTTTACTCAAAATGTTGATGATCAAACAGAAACAATATTGTGCTTATAATTATTTAGTTTGAAAGAGGAAATGATTTGCAAGACTCTTAGATTTCTCAATTAATTACTTGCAATTTAAGCCAAACTTGTATGTATAACGTACATAGACAACTAAATGGAATAATTAGCTTGGGACATCTAAACCAGGAAGTTATTCGCATTGGACAAAATAAATGAATAGATTGAAAAAAATGAGGACAATAAAAGCGGTTATCCTGCAAGAAAGTCAATAACTGCACGCAATCTTCACATGAAAATCTGATTACCGGTATATTGATTTCACTGAATTTTGGCAAAGTCATGTGACAGGAGTTAAGTAATCGTGCAGGCCAAGTCTGCTTCAATAAGAAAAATACAATAAAAAACATCTGGCTCCGAATCTGGCCTATGTTGTAAGTCATTCATGTCTAAATAATTTATTCTACCATGGTTGTTCTTACATGAAAATTAATGACTATACAAATCACATATCCAAGGCAAACTTCTGATAAAGTTTCTGAATCTGAAGCCATAATTATTTAAAAACTGGTTTTAGAAACCAATATAGTAATGCAGACACATTTATGAGTAGAAACATTTAGGTATAACATGTTCTAAAAATTACTTCTACCGTTTACACTAAAATCTATAAATGTCTTATCACAAGGCGACAGAACACTACGAGATTACAAATTACCAACAATTACTTTTATGACATAGTCTATAATTCCGTCCAAATATAAATCATATTAAAAATCGTGAAATATAAAACCGTTTGAAATGTTCAAAATGCCAATTTGGCAAATATGAAAGCACGCGTTCACAACCAAGACATATTTAATATGAAGCTAACTGGTATTCAAGATAGCCACAACACGCATTACATGGGGCAGGATAAATTTCTTGCATGCAATGAACAGTTCACAGATGCACATGTCTTGAGTATTCATTCGAGTTAAATAATGAGGCACTAAAACTGAAATTGCTCATTATGTGAGAGCGTTGCCACATGAACTGGAAAAGCCTGCATGAAATTATATGGCAATGCATATGCTACATCAACAGCAGCCTGCATGTAAGGAATAAAAGCCTCGTAGGAATGGACAGAAGGTGCAATGGATAGGATCGAAAAATAGATAAAAGAACGGTCAGAACAGAAGCAACAAATGTAGCTGTAGAGAGGGTCTGTGAGCTGAATTCACATTCTATCATCGAGTTTTCAATCTCCTTTTTTTTCTCCCCTTTCTTATTTTTACGACGGAGTTGGAAATATAAGGGCAAGAAGGATCGGTGAGGACGATCATGTGATCTTATACTATATAGGAAAGGCAAGTGGAAGTCTCGCACCGTCAGATTCATTACCATGGCAACCCTTGATATGCGAGAGGCTGAGACCCAAGTATCTTCATCCCTTTGCACATGCACTCATCCTTCACATGAAGTTTTCTTTCTATAGTAAAATATATATATGAAATATTGCCCACAGCCTCTGCATGCCCTCATGTTTGGCTACTCGGTTTAAATTCAAATTCCACCAGTCATGTGTAGTTGGCAATGAAATTGAATAAACAGAGGAAAGAGAGAGAGAGGAAAAAATTATTCCGAGACAAGAAGTTGCCAACCAACCGCGTTCTCTCAATCGTCATTTAGTTATTATTATCGTGCTGTTGCGCTGCATATAGGGACTATGTATGCATGCACATTGCATTGAAATTAAATTACCAGCGGCACCAATGCACACAGCCAACAACTGCCAACAAGGGAAATGAACGAGTCATATTAATTAGCTGTAAGAAATTAGAACAGCAATTCGCTCCATTATAGCGGTTTTCACAATACAGGGTGGGAGCAAGTTATATAATGTCAACTATCCAATTGATTTTTAAACTGCAAATGAAATAATATACAACATTACCTGCTGCAGATGTAATTGTGCTCAATGTAATTATAGACTAACCACAAATCATTACGCGTATACACATGGTAGCACACTTGAATAGTAACTAGTAAGATAATGGTGAGTCGACTGCTATGTCATTAAAACCAGCCCCAAAAATAGAAGAAAAATTTGAAAAGTATAGAGGATCAAGATACTAACTGCCCTTGCATTTTAACATTATCATACAGATTATAATTTAACCACCACATAATTGTATACAAGAATAACAAATGCACGGCTCAATTCCCAGTTTCCACATATGTATTGCAATAGCATCTACTGTGCTATACCGGGTGAGTTATAAGTCCAGTGACGGCCTGTTGTTTTTGTAAATGAATGGCGTAGGAATGGAAACGCACAAGGAAAGTACTCAGCAGGTTGGGGGCGACCTAACCATGTGCCCATTGGTGACCTTGAAAGGTGGGATCAAGGTCATTGAAATGCTAACTTTGTAATTATTGGCGCTAGTGGGCTGATATCATTTAGCGAAATGTTCAGCACCAGGTTCTAAACGTAATGCAGCAAACAGATTGAAAATCGGATAAACAATGCAAAAGTAATGTGGAAAAACCGGAATGTGCACCCCTGTGAAAAGCTTTCCAGACAGCTCTTTTGCTGTACACAAAGAGCATGCAATTGCAAGGCAGGGAAGGATACACTAGGGTATCGGTTAGGAAAGCTTTTCAGAGGTCAGAAAAATGACCAATCGCCAAAAAACTGACCAACATAGATTGTGTTTGACTTTAAAGGGATTCTCTCAGGTCGGCTAAGATGTCACCAATGAATTTTATTTGAAATGTTAGCCAAGTATTGTCGTCCGTCTCTTCCTCATTCATTAACAATACTGTATATGTAGGCTATTGCCTCACTCCTGCATAAACGTGATGAAGTTGCACATTTTTCATAATTGCATTTCATGAAATTATTGCAGCTACCACACAGCCGTAGTGCGCATCATAAAAGGTTTCTCATTTTCATTTGTTTTATGTGGTCGCCATTCGTAACGCCTCGTTTCACATCATCGTTTCTTTCGGTAGTTGTTTGCGACATGAAAATGGCGGAACTGCTCCACTGAAACATGCCGATTCCGATAACATTAGGTATCCGCAGGGAATAAATCTTCACTCTTACAGCTAGAGAGAAGTACTAGTGTAATTCTACCCCACATGCGGCCCCAACATCTACATCTGCTTTAAATAATCTGATATACTGGGCTCATGCGCGTGGTGAAATTAAAAATGCGCAATAAACTGAAGCAATAATTTGCTATATAATAAATGAAAAATTTCATTATATATAACTGACGTTGTCCATGTTATTCAGGATTTATATTAAGCCGTAATTCCCTTCGATCGAGGTTTACTTTTCCATTAATTTCGCAAGTATAGTCCCATATCAGATTAAGGCCAAGCGGTCAGTTAATACTCGTATATACTACCACGTTGGGCCTAACAAATATTACTTTAAAATTATGCATCATTCAAGTAAAGAATGTACACAGCAGTTAACATAAACAGCAACACTTCCTATATAATGGAACATGTATGCCACAAATTATTGAAATAATATTCTTATATTAAAGAATATGTTGTGATTACTTGACACTGGAAACGAAATTTGTGTGCCTAATTATAAGATAAGAGGTGCACATATAGCACCACCAATTGTCTTTCAAATGTTTTGGATCAAAATATACAATGTAACGAATTCAGTTTACATCATTGGAGACAAGTTTAACTTTCAGCTACATGCACATTGCAAAATCAATTGAACCAAACAACAATATATATATTAAAATCAAGTTGATGATATTAATTTCGAAAGGAACTCGACCGAAATGCATGACTTCTACATTTTAATTTTCATGGACATCAGTGCTTGAGTGTCACATATGCCTTTTGCCATAGACACATTCTTTCGGGACATTAGTAGAAGTTTATCATGAGGTAATATTGATAAATATTTGACGACAAGCATACATACACACACACACATACACACACCCCAACAGAACTGATATCGTTCTGACATGACTTGGCAAAGGAAATCCGCAGTGCGCAATATCAGCGCTGCGTGTCTTTTTACGATTCGCCGAAAACATATGTGCATATACAGTATGTTGCCTGCTCCCTGCCAGGAAATTTCCACCGTCCCTAGAGTGAAATACACGTCGTTTTAGAGACTGGTGTTCACCAGCAACACACGACGTATAATTCTGAAATATTAATATTTTCCATCTTGACAAACAACATGGCACACCGTTGGCCTGCGTGTGCCATCAGCGCGTAATGTCGCAAACGTTCAAGCCCATCTCTCTCGTGTCGCATTTCGAGGTTCCGTTGGCAAAATGTGTCACGTGATCCCCGAGTAAGGGCAGATAAATTTTCAATGAACGGACAAAACGTTGCGACTAATCGCCTGTTGGCGGCATATTCGTGGGCCATGCGGCAGCCATCTTGCCTATTCCAGCAACGGTGCCGTAATTACCACTCGTCTCGTTCCGGATCTTCTCCTTCAACTTTCATCCGCAAACTTAGCCAGTATATACTGTATACTATCGATCGTGTACAGTGTATACACTCGCATCCATGCGTTTATATGCTATATGCGCAAAATGCAAAACACGTACACGCGAAGCGCGACAAGAAACATAGCAGCACGCAATTCACATCAACGTCTCTGCTCCTTTCTTCATTGGCCAATCGGCTCTTAAAAGCTAACGATTGTCTTGATCAGAAGTCAGGCATAACATGCTAGACAATGGTCCCCTAGCTCCCAAAGATTAGTTTTGCCAATACAGATGTTGCACATTTTGCAGCACGCGACACGCAGCACGCGACACTAGTGTTCTTAATGGCAGATTTATACAATTACAGAAAGTCCTCCACTTTCACGGGTTCCAGATATATACGAGGAGCTGCACCGAGAGGAATCAGAACCAAAGGAAATGTCCCTATATGAATGTGTAGTCCGTGTCAGGAAAGATGAATTTTTAAGGCTCCCCTCTTAATGTAACTTTATCTTTCACCTGTTGGTGATTAATTTGTAACAGCATCAGAATTACTGGAGTTCAACCCTCAGGAGAATACTTAAAGAAGATTCAGCAACAAGGGGGTGGGTGTATCGTTGAACCCATTACAAATTGTGATATGGGGGAAGTGGGTGGTCTAATCCAATTGTAACACAATGCGATATATACTGTGACGTAACAAACTTTTATTGGTCAGCCATTAATTTCCCATTGAAGAAAATGGTTATACGGACTTCTAGATTGAATGATAGTCATGCTGACTGATTTGACATTGAAGAATTAGACAATGTGGAAATCGAAGAACAAGGACCCACATTTGATGATTTGAATCGCATAATTGATTTAAGCACACACATGACTGCGCCGTGGAAGAGCGACACTTGATTATACAGGGTGTTTCACAATTCAGGGGACAAACTGACAGGGTATATTCCTTTACGTGAAAACAAGACAAAGTTCCAAAAACCCATGTCTCCAAACGCTTAGGTTTTTAAATAAGACCTACACAAAATGTGACATCCATAATTCATGCTCCCCACATCTTTCCATTGATCATTCATTAAGCGTTTCTAATAAAGATGTGGGGAGCATGAATTATGTATGTCACATTTTATGTAGGTGCTACTTAAAAAACTAAGCGTTTGGAGACATGGGTTCATATGAACTTTATGTCTTGTATTCATGCAAGGAAGGCACCCTGCAAGTTTGTCCCCTGAATTGTGAAGCACCCTGTATAAGCGTACTTTTAATGTGTTTGTGCTCGAATTTTGGGATATAAGCAAAGGTCTTTAAAAAGCAAGCCAAATTTGATATTACTATCATTTGTTTAGTGTGCTGCAAAAATTTGATTGAGGATTAATTACAATTTTCTTTTAACTCCATGTGGATCACATTCCAGGAAAAATACATGGTGGGCGATGCATTTGCTCGCTGTTGGCGACAAATTAAGTTGGCATACAGAATGCAGTTTGGATGCACACCCAATAAGTTAGAAGAGCATGACATTCATTATTCATACGGCTATAGTGACATCACAATTTAATTGACTTGAAAAACATCCTTCAGACAGAGTATAAAATTTTAAATGCCAAAGAAAAGTCAAATGCCAAACATCATGAAGTCGCTTATATCTGCTTTTTCTCAGATCACTGGCCTCCTTCAGAATAATAAAAGGCGTCCATATACACTTGAATATTATTTAGAAAAGCATTATATTCTCCGATCGAAACAAACACTGAGAAACTGAAGACGATCACCCATAAATATCCACTGCAATGATTCCATTTTATATGGAAATTATTGCATGGATGCATGAACTCGCTTAATTACCAAATTAAAATGAAGCAAGGAAACAGGCGAAAAACACGCGCATAATTAAAGATCCAATAAATATTATAAAGTCTAGCATATTGTGAAGAAATCAATAAAACGCAAATGCGGTGACGTCACCGGATTATAATTTCATTTTCGCCACACAATTTGAAAATATCACTGCCGGTTAAAATCGTTTGGACGGCAATCGATTTACAATGTATAATAAATAATTTCCATTTTAGCTGGTTAAACAAGCTGCATTGCACGTGATTTCATTACACAAAGAGCACGTTTAACACAATTTCGTAAATAAAATATTCCCATGAATATACGAAAGAAATATTATATTGTACTCTGGTTCACAAATATTTATGCAGATTACATTGTTGTGTAGGCTACATGTAGTGAACGTGGGAAACACGCCCATTTATCACAGACCAAGCTCACTGTAATCCCACTGGAACCAAAGTTAACGCTTCTCTAAATAGAATCACTGTTTGCCAAATTAATACTATGTAGTGATGAAACTTCATGCAAATCTCAATTATTGCAAAGGCTTAATAATTTCCAAGGATTTTTAATTTTTCAAACAATATTTCGAACTGAACGTCGACCAAATCATGCAGTTTATGTGCAAAATATTGGAAAACGTTGGCTAATATATTGAATGAGTGGCCTTTAGAATCCTCTCTGACAGCATTACATTGATCAAATTGCGAGGTGCCATTCATCATTTTTTCGAAAATCTATTATTACCTAGCAGTGTTTTCATTTACCTTGAATCCCTTTATACAAAAATTAATTATTACTATATTCTCTTCGTATAGTTTCAATAATTCTTTTGGTTCAAAATTCCACTTGATGAGAAATTAATTACCAGTAGATATTTGTATATAAAAGATTACATATATACTTATTGATGTCAAACTAAATTTATGTGAACGAAAGATGACTGCATAACTAAACCAACAAGAGAAGAACCAGGGGCGTGGTTTGCCCCACCCCTTTCATTCAAATTAACGAATGAAATGCAATGACGTATTTGCGATTGCCTTCTCCTGGCTAGTGATCGCCGACACGAAGCCGCCATTTTGTGTTGGATTCTATCGACGACGAAAGCACCTGGCCAAACAAATGCATAAGCAATTTTTCCTGATTGGGTCATTTTTAGCCCCTCCCCTGGTTCTTCTCTTGTTGGTGGAGTTATAGTAAGCGGATTAAAACTTCGCATCAAGGCAGGGGAAATAAAAAGACAAAGAAATGTTGCAAAATGACCTGCACAACAACGAAATTTTGTGATATTTCAATTCCATTTATTCTAAACTAGGTATCAATCATGAATTTTTGCAGGTATTCACACAAATATTAGCCATGAGACTTTGTACAGTGGCTTGTAATAGTATGGCACCAGAAGGAAATGGCATAAGACCAAAAAAAAGAAAGAATTCACATCGGTATACACTATAGATAAATTCAAACTTTACTCAACTTCAGATCCCGTTGTAAATTATTCATGATTTGAAGGTTCCAAAACGCCGACTACGTGAGTGCGGGCTTTAAAGTATATTCCTACTCAATGCAATGCACATACCCCCTAAACACCCTATTTTATATCCAGGCTTGCTAAAGTGACCTCCCTTGTAGTAGTCCACAATTTTCCAACCTTAACCTATATGATATTTTATAATTCCATTAAGAATATTGTACCAAGCCCTCCTATAAATGTATTGATATCTTGGGCAAAAAGAGCCCTATTATTTTACGACTGCCAGAATGCTGATGGAACATGCAAATAATGCATATATCTTGCAAACTAAACAATTTATATACGTTGTATAATTATATAAAACTCTGTTGTCTTGGCAACAGCGTATGAGCACCAGCAAACGACTCCCAATATATTCCTCTTGTGTTTTTCATAATTTCATACTGATTTCTGCCAAACTATATTGATTTACCGTTTTTTGGAAAATGACTCCAATATTGTTATTTCTCAAACCAAAAGACGCAAAAACAAATCAACTCCTGTTCAACATGTGTCAGGTTCCAAATTTAAAATTACACAAGATTAGAAGTAGTAATTAATAAAAATCCTGCAACAACACTAGGAGGATACAAATTAGCGCAACATCCTGCTGAGCGATGAAATCAGTCCCTGGATTTTTGATTATACAGAGGTCTTTGAATAAATAACGTTCATTATATTTGATTTGGGTAGATGGATGGATTCGAAGCGGCCATTTTGCAATCACATTAATTAAACAACGCCTGTATGGGAGCATGTTGGTAATTTATCGACGTGAGAGACAATATTGCACGGTGATACGAAATACAAGACACTGCGCTATACCATTCACCAAAGTCACTTATTGGCGGACATTGAGATGGCCGGATCACGAGAGACAACCGTATAATCCAAAACATAGTATAAGAGGATTTCGGCTCTGACAAAGTCATGTAAAGTGCACATATCATTTCTGATCACATGCAATACATTTCAAACATGTCAGTTTCAACGAAAATGCTGAGCATGCAACTTGAGCACAAAGTGCAGGCGAAAATACTAATTTTACGATCTTGTGCATGCAGCCCCACTTTCATCTTGTCCTTCTAATATAGGCCTACATAATTCAGAAATTCCAATATTCTATTCAAATTATGCATGATGTCCCTTAAAAGAAGTAGAAACTTGCACACTATAACTCCACCAACAAGAGAAGAACCAGGGGAGGGGCTAAAAATGACCCAATCAGGGAAAATTGCTTATGCATTTGTTTGGCCAGGTGCTTTCATCGTCGATAGAATCCAACACAAAATGGCGGCTTCGTGTAGGCGATCACTAGCCAGGAGAAGGCAATCGCAAATACATCATTGCATTTCATTCGTTAATTTGAATGAAAGGGGTGGGGCAAACCACGCCCCTGGTTCTTCTCTTGTTGGTTTAGTTATAGACTAAATTTGCACTTGCTGCTTGCCATATTTCTGTATGGTTGCTTTTGCCTAGACATTTCATACTTGACTATGAAGTCACAAAGACTTTTAAAGCAGATTAATATTTCTACATACACCTCAGAAATTGAACAAAACAGAGGTCCTTACTCCATCATTCAGATTAAATACAATCACTGCACACTATACTAGCGACTCGTAAATTAATCATTTTTGAGCAGGACTGTAAGTAAACTGTATAAGAGAGATTCAAGTTACGAACGAAGAGTCCATTTTGGTAAGCGAGTTAGAGAAGTGGATGACATTTATACACGCAGCACGTCCATTACTGCCCATATCTTTACGGCGAAGTGACACAGTTGTGTAAGATACCCTGAAGATGACACACTACATATAGAAACGTACTGTCATGTGGGTCTCTTGAAAGAAGTGCACATGACAGTTTTTCTTTTAAACGTTGATAGGCACAATTGACTCTTTGATTTTCCCTCACAAATGCTACAATATAAAATTGAAACCTACCTTATGTGTATGTTGAAACTAAGCCACTTCTGCAAGCAGATCTTCCTGTAAACACAGAACAGGACAAGATTTAATTAAAATTTTAAGTAGTCGAATATTTTAATTAACACCAATGTCAGGACGGTACATGTAAAGTACTACATGGAAAGATTGTGCAGCAGATTTCTCCTTGCTTAGAAAGCAAAAATTCATTTCGTAGACAATTTTAATGAGTTTTAACAAACAGTACCGCATGCTGTACATGAAGAGTGAATAATAAGTGTAAGTAAAACAAGAGCTACAAGTAGGTATATTTTTAATATATCTGTTTACAAATTATTGTTTTGGAAGTTGGTTGGTTGTTTACGTGTTCCATGCTAAATATTGTCTTTTAAATATTGACCATATGGAAAAATTCAACTCTTACTAATACAGGGTGGCCACAAGAAATTCATCTTTAAATTCCCTGACATTTCCAGGTTTTCCAGACGATATTCTGAATTTTTCCCTGACAATTTTAACTGATGTTTACTGCAATCTAAGGCTGGTTCGCATTGCCACGATTTTTAATGCGAAAAGCTGTATTTTGCGTAATTGATAAAAAATTTACGAAATCGCAAAGTGTGTGCATTTAGATTGACACGATTTTAGATGCGGTTTTATATGAATTCCTATTTACTATATCTAAAAGAAAAGTCATTTTAGAGAAATGGTCGCATGCTTGTTAATAAAGAAAGATCAAAGCCAGACAAGCAGCTAACAATTTGAAGGAAAAAGCTTATTTTATAGAAATGTCTTAGCGATTTCGCTTTCATGTAAATGCAATTGCGAAAACCTGAATTGCGATTTTAACGAATTATACTTTGCATTGAGACAACACCCTTTCCGTTGAGAGCTCATTAAATTGTTGGAGTAATAGAAATACAATTTGATATCACGCTAATATAACCACGTGGTAATTAATTTTATGAAAAGTTCTCTGACATTTCCAGGTCTGTGGACACCTTGCAATAAATAATGACATTCATGAAAGGGCTAAATTCTATTGCTTCCATCGAAATAAGACATAATCAAAATAATACATTCCTCAAAACAGCTTTGAAAGCTTCCTTTCGTTAACAGTTGTGCTATCAAAAACAACTAAAATCTATAAACGATACTTCACCTATAGCGATCAATGTGAACCTTACTAAACTATTGACATACAATAAGTGGATCCTAATATTATGTTGCCATTTGAAAAATTTACTAAAACATTATTGAAATCTCTTATATAATTTAATAATTTAAGTTTCATAACCAACTAATTAAAAAGGCAAATAATAATTAATCGCAAACTTGCTGCAATTCACGTGAACAAGATAACAGAATATGTATACTCTCAGCTCAATTAATAAGCAGCATACATGTTTTTGAAGCAGCGTACGTAGGCGTGTGCAGAAATTTCTAGAGGCAGCACAAAGGAATTTGATGAAATTTTATGTAGGAAACTTTGAATTGTTTCACGGCATGGGATTATATTTTTTTTCTCCTTTGGTTCAATTCAAAGGTAGTATGATAAATGGGAGACTTGCCAACGAAAAGCTCCGCTCTTCATTCTTACTATGAGACAGGATTCATTCTGTGAATACTTCAGCAAGATTGGAATTGCTGAAAAGCAATTAAAGGTTGCAGCCAAACAGCAATACCTTTCATACACAATACACACATGCCTAGGTCATAATTGAAGCTGTCAATTACACCTGATGTTGCGTTCACTTAAATATTCCACTTTGCATTCATGCAAGTGCGGATTTCACAAATTGCACAAATATTTTCTTTCAATTAAAGCCAATCAAATAATGTAGCATGAGAGTTAACCATTGAAAGGAAGGATAAGGCGAGCTTTAACATTTTATTATTTATACTTATTAAAGAAATCTTAAGATGTGAAAGCATTTTGGGTTGAGAAATCTTGAAATGTAAAGGATATTTATAAAAAAAAAGAAATGTTATTTGGGATGAAACATAGGCCATCAGGGAAAACTAAAGAGGGAAGTATGACATGAAAATCGATTTCAAATTTGATAATTTATCACGCTTGATGATTACGAAGAGAGGATTATAATGGAATAAAAATAAGACAGTATGTCCTGAAACCGCTGCAAGAATAATAATTGATTAGTTAGGTACGTTAATTAAATTGCAAAATGCGCATACTTGCATTGTCCAAACGTTCAACTGCAAAAATTATGATTTTGTAATTGATATATACTTCAAAACTATCACTTTAATTTGCATGCAATGGTCTCAAGAACTGTATTCACAGAAAGACTACTGCCATACAGGTTATCCTTCGAAACTAATAAAAAGACAAATTTGCAAGCTTATATTCCGAGGTGGGCGTAATATATTCACAATGTCTGCTTTATTTCAGGATTCAAATAGGCCATTTCATGGAAGAGAGCCGAGAAGGAAAAATTCAATAGAATTATGACCTATACAGGATGGTGTTAGGTAGTAATTTATCTGGCAAGCAGATGGAATTGCATTTCATTTTGAGAGCTTTCTCAGCATGGCAATATTTCGGAGAACGTGTTGAAATTCGCGTTCAGAGCCGAGTTCATATTTTCATTGGCCAAATGGGGTATGTTTTTGAATTCGAGCAATAAGCTGGCTCGTGATAGATGACACTAATGGGGAGGATGAGAACTCCATCAAGTGGTGAATAATATGTAAACGGCTAGCTGGTGCAGCAGTTGCAGACGAGACGACAAACAATACATGCCCCAAAAAGTCGCTTTCATTGCCGAAAACAGGTATAATTGTTGTCTATGGCGTACATAGAGCGAGCAACCAAATCGATTACCTCCAGACCACAATGTAATTTACTAAATTCTCGTGCTAAATATGCTACACCAACCAGAGCACGACTTTCTCTGAAAGGACATTAAGTCTCATGCCCCAATCCCCAAACTCTACATTACCGAAATCAAATTGGAAATGCAATACAAAAGACGAGGGCAAGTTGAGCTTTTTTTCACTATATCTCAACCTAAAACTCTGATATTCGTTTCTTGCCGTCATTATACAAGTCAGATAATCTCGAAAAACGAATTTTCCTCAACATTATAGTGTTTGTTCTCAATAGGCAACTTATCCTGTTATATCATATGATTGTTATTGCATGATCCTCATCGTCAATATGTGTAAGCTGAGGACTAACTGCCTTAATGGATGCAAGAAAGTAACAAAAATGTTGGACATGCTTCTTGCTTCACAGTCAATTGAACAGCTGAAATTCAGGAAATTACACAATAAAAATCTTGCTACATAGATTTCACAGACAGCGATCTTAAATACACCCAGCATTCACATTTTTTAAAGCACATATCAGTGTTTCATCATCATCAGCGTCAACAACTCTACATGACTCACAAAATTGTATCGCTGTTGAGACTGTTATATACAAAAAAAAAATCAATTCCGATTTCACTTAAAGTGGGAACATAATTTTTCCAGGTTGCACCCTTGCATTCTGTCACAGGAACCCCTCTTAAGGAAAATACAAGAAAAACGGACGTTCAATTTGTGTCAAAACGCTGCAGATTTGATAAATTGTAAAGTCTTAGTGAATTTCCAAACTGAGACCATCACATTTGGGAAACATCAAACCCTAGCAATCTTTCTATATAGTGTGTGCTCGCACAATCCGCAATTGCCTACGACTACTACGTTTTATTGAAACGCAAATAACTAAAACGAAATACACGGGACACGTGTGCAGTTACAGCAAAAGTCCTGCAAGCTCAAAACTAAACAATAATATTTGTACAGTCAACAGATTTTCTTTCCGTTCTTTTCTATTGACTACATTTTATTTAAAACTCGTTTTTCATTGTAAGAAAACCAATAGAAAAGTGATCTTTTTAATGGAAAATAGACATGCATTAACAACAACAACCAACCTTAAAACAACATTTTCAAAACTAATTAAAGTATCCTAGTATATGCTGCTAGATGAAACTATAAAAAAGACAGATGAACGTGAAAAGGGACATCCATAAATTATGTCACACATGAGCAGGGGGGAGGGTACACGGAATATCGTGACAAGCTGTGACATGGGGATGAGAGGGGAAGGGTGTAAACGTGACGTCACTTTGCAGTCTTTTGGCACGACACAAATACAAATAAGCAAACTGGTCGTTGGAGCAGTTGGTGGGTGGGCAGTTGTTCGTTAAGGGGCAATTGTCGGAAAAATGTCAAATCCATGGGAAGAGATTCAAGTTGATTAAAAAATAAATATTAATGTATTTACGTACTGCTGACTGGATTGGATTGTTCTATGCTTTGGATGCTCAACGTTCATAAAACATTTATTAACATTATTAAGTTTGTTTTCAAATTTTCCTGCTGTCACAAATATTGACGTGACAATAATAATAATAATAACTTTATTCTCTCGCTTCCTTAGCGGAAGATTAGAAGAGGTTACACACTCGAATACATATTTACAAATTAACACAATTGTCCGCAAGTCGTCGCCAATTATACATATATAAATAAATACATTTCCGAACCGACGCTCTTGTCCGGCAAGCTCCTTAAACCAACTATCATAAGTTCTCTAATAAATTTACCCACAAACTAGTCATCTGTTATTCCCTTTTTTCTGCTTCCCCAGCTACCACATCTCTTTACCTACTCCTTCATATCCAGCATTTTACGCATTGTTATGAGATAGCCCACCCCAGACCTGGCCTCAGATACCACTTTTATGACATCCTTATTTACCCCAGCATGCACATATTGACGTGACAAGGGGGTGGGGCTGCAAAAATGGCGTGACAATGGTGTGACATTGGGGTGGGATGGTCTAAAAAAGGACATTTTTTGCGTGACAATTTTTGGATGATCCCAAACTGGAAAATAATGGTGATTGGAGGTTTCAGGAATTAATTTCCAAGTGGGTTTGTTTGCATTGGCGCTTATATCTGTGATTGGCATATTATATATATAAGCAGTGAGGTTTTCGACAAACAACCTCCAGAGACTGAAAGTCGATAGACATATACAGTTGGAATGGTTGCCATCCCTGCTGCGTGTCAACATGGGCCAATCCTTACAAGCAGCTCGATAGTTTAACATCAAGATACTGTTTCCAACCAACATTGTTGCCGCCTCCACATCTCAGCCAACACAATCTGCGGTCGTGTTGCACACTAAATTCACTTCAGTTGGCCCCCCTTTCAAATTTCCTAATCGATTATTACCAATTACAAAACCACATATTTGAACAACGTTCTAAAAAAATACCATTCATTGAGTAAACGTGATTTATGAACGACATCTAAAGATGCAAATACGTAATTATTAAACCTTTTGCAAAAAAATGAAGAACTCCAGGCCTCTATGCCCTAGGGAGACAAGAGCATTCTGGTGTGCAATTGAAAAATACAATTGCAGATTTTACAAATGGATAAAAACTGAAATTACGTACGCTAACATGTTTATCATAATTTGAACCCAATTGCGAAATGTAGCCTATAGATAACGTGCAACTATACATTTAACAACACGAGCAGTTTACTTATCAACACGGCAACATACATACTTTGTGTTTTACGACTGGACAATTAACATAACACTAAAATTCCATTTCGTTTAAAGGCCATGGTATCAAGTTGGCTATATTGATTAACAAACCAAACATTGCTTTGTTTGAGATGCACAATTTAAGAATTATTTACTTCACTTTCACCCATATGTGCATTCACAACTACATGAATTAAACTTACCTACAAACAGTTATTTAAAATGCTGTAACAATTAGAAAACAGCATCAAAACCAAACTAAGAACCTATATGCTGTTCAATTAAGAAAATACCTTATAATGAATAAAGAAACCCTCATTTATAAAACCATAATACAATTTTACGGATTGGATCTAAAGAAAGAAAACAAATGGTTATTTATTAAAAAAGGTAATTGCACATTAATACATTTTATTTAAAAAAACCAACACAGGAAAATGATAAAAAAGGCTATTTGCTTTCAATTATATACAGCAATAAGCAGTTTGCTAATATATTGGAAAATATTGAGAAAGAGAAAATTGTTTGGTTGCGGGATAATGAGAGCAATGTATTAACATAAATGTTATTTGATATGTCCCTCACATATTCATAATAGAAAGGAAGAGAAAGGTATAGCCTAGCAAATCAAAATCCTTTCTAAAAGAGTAGCTAAGCTACCCTATATTTCGTTGCACCATCCACTATTGGAGACTCAAAACACACACTGGTGTACTTTGCTCCTTTATTATACAAGTGGCACTCTTGAGGAGTATGTACATCCGTTTGTTTTATCAAAGTGAAGCAACTTTCCACAAAAAATTGTTTGTGCTGGGCAGTCCGTTTCCCTGGCAAATATTTTCTTTAACATGCTATTTATTTTTGATTCCACTAATTTAAAAGAAGGCAATGCTCACAAATGCATTTACGGATACACAATAAAAGTCCAATCGAAATTTGAAGCAGCTTATGCAAGTGAAAATAATATCTTGGAAAACAAGACAGCAAATTGAACTGGTTCTATGATATTCGGCATTAGCTTCTATTGTAATATCACATTTTTTGCATTCCCTCATTTCTATGAGGCAATTAACACTATAACAAATAAATACAAAACTGCATAACACAAATAGACAGATATTTATATTTGAAAAATTAGTTTGAAATGATAAAATTAATTAACTTGGTGCATCCCATCAATGTCGAACCTGTCTTTTTGTGACAGTTTCCTCAAAACAAAGCAGTTATATTATAGTGTTCCCAGGTAGGACTTAAACTGAAAAAGAATCGACTCGCTATATCTTTATGTGTACATAAGAAGTGAATACCACTGAGAGGCGAAAATGTCAAATTGTAAAATGAAGGAAATAAAGAAAAAGGAGAAATCGAAAGCCTGAAAAATCACAAAGTGGTACCACTGTTCACCATCTAGGGACAATTGCACGGATCCAGGAAGAATATACAATATTTACTACTGCATTTGAAACGTACACTGCTTTTGTGTCTTTTCTCCACCATGAATTTTTACTCGTTGCTCCGGCTGCCGAATCGAGGAAGGAATAGGGAATCGCTGAATACGGTGACATTGTATAAACTGGAGCGCATGCGCACTCGGCTCAACATCTCGCCATCGATCTCGCAGCATCCGTACGACCCTTGCATCTCGAGGCTACACAGAGGGCCTACACACACACACACACAACCAACCACCACCAACACCATCACCACAACTGTGCAGTGCAATACGAGAAGCGACTTGGAGTGCAAGTGTTGCGACTGTAGCTCAAAACCGATCAAACTCGATCTAGGCCACTGTTAACCACCACCCTGCTCCGATCCAATCCAATCCAATCCAATCCTATCTCATCCCACCCCACCCCTGTGCAACCACTCAATATATCTAACCATTCACACAGTGTTAATAACAGTGGATCCGAAAGTGTCCGGATGCTAAGAAGCGCTTCCAAACACGTCAGACAGCTTTCAAGGCAGTCTTTCCTGCACGCCATTAGTTGACACAGATGTGGTGCAACACCGATCATTGTACCACCATTTACTCTTCGATTAGCAGTAGCATTAGTCCATCTTCCGAAAGTAATCATGAAAAACGAGCCGAAAGTGTGACCCACTACATGGCTGCAAGTTGCGGTGGCACGGACCGTTACGAGCATCATGCGGCGCAGAAGCCGGTCGGTTGCCTCAGCGTAGCACGGAGTCACCAACACTCGTCGTTCGTAAAGTCAACGGCCATGAGGTGTTCGTGTTCCAATTCATGTTCACGTTCACGTTCGTGTTGGTGGTGGACGTCTAACCCAGCCGCATTGCTCACGTTCGCCATCGTACTATCCAGTCTTCCAACCGGTAAGTTCCCGACCGTAAAACATCACTAGGGCTAGCTGTACCTTCAAAGTACCCTAACTCGTACATCAATGAACATTTCTATAGTTGCCTAGCTGTAATTTACTTACAGTACGTGAGATTCGTAAGTTGATTTCAATATTGTGCACAGGAAGTGTGGAGGGGAAGCCAACAGTTGTTCAAAATTCTCCCATCTCGTTATATTTCATAAGCTGCTTTGAAAGATTTAGCATAGGTTCTTTAGTGACAAAAATATTTGGGCAATTTATAAGAAAAATCCAGCATTTAGAAAAGTGTCACCGATTCCTGCTCGTGAATCACGATGGTGGAAAAGCAGTTGATCATCTGCCACTGTTTGTCAAGGACGCCATATTGAATCGATTATAAGCCTATATTCATTGTAGTCCAAACCACATTTTGAATCCATTTCGAAATACTACCTGAATATATGCGTCGTGTGGATTCCAACAGCCCTGAATGTTTCACTCGCATAATAAACGAAATGAGGTAATTAATGCGTGTGGATATGTCTTATTAGTGGCAAACAGGAATAATTTAATTCTATATACTGTAGATATTACATAACAAGTACCAAGTGACCCGTCTATATCAAATAGGCCTAATGGTTCACAGTAAATATTTGAATAAAATGCAATATGATCACGTCCTCGTTTATGAGCGTCTGCAAACATTTGTTTAAATTTCTAGATTTGTCTTCAAAAGAAAGACATTCTAGCAAAATGAGGTCATCAATCAGAAAAATATACATGGGATTCAGTTTAAATAGAATTTAATGTTAGGCTTAGTGTCGTCATTTCTCAAGATCAAAATATGGCAACCCTAAGTTTAGGCCTCATATCTGAAATCCTAAACCAGATCGCAAGGATGAAATCTACATATTTAGTTATGTAATAGACTATACAAATTTCCATCTAGACGAAAACAAATCAAATAAGTATATATAGCAACATAACATTGCCATAGCAGAGAAAACAGGCTACATAGTTTAATTTTAAGATACGGGAAAGAAATCTATATCCATGCATAATCAAGCTGGTTGTATATGTAAAAAAAACCATTATTGAAATGAATAATGAATGAGCTTTACCGCAAATTAATAAGGCAATGCCTAAGAATTTTTTCATGATGCTAATTTGTGCAATTTATTATTTCTATACTTCGATATTTTGTCTGCATGGAGGAAAACCAAGCAGTTATTCGCTGCAAGATGAATGCATGCATTATGCAACACAGTACGTGAACATGAAAAATGTATTGTGCAATTAAGCGTTCAATCCATGGATTACCGAGTATACATATAGTTGTTATTGCTGTACTTTTAAAACAAATCCATGAGTACGAGGAAAAATGCAGTTGAAGGTTTTGAAATCTAGCGTAGTCAATAATCACATTCGCAGAGCTTAAGAAAAACCAGCTGCCTAATTGAAATCTGAAATACAATAATTACTACTAATCATACATCAATACGCAGTGATTATGCTCGACTCAGTCCAATGAGAAATAACAAAATATTTACTTTCAACGAACTTATACATAGCGTTGCCTGGAAAGGAAAGTGCATTGTTCATATCTCAGAAAGGAGAGAGACATGCAACAAAATTGATGTAGTGTCTAGCTGCAACATGCCAGGAGACCAACCATTCGTGGAATGAACGACTAACATGGAGCATCCCTTCAAGGTTGAATTCATTTTAACTCTGCCAGTTTTTGTGAGAGGTTGGCAGTAAAAATTTGCGCCACTATTCTGAACACGTTGCTGGAAAATCACTGGAAATCAGTGGTAAAGAGTAGGAGTAATCGCAATCTTAGTTTTGTGGCTTCTGAATCACTCACTATCCTATACTCCAGCTGATACCAATGGATGCCATCATGCATGACATCAATTTTGACAGGGGTAAAGGCAATGTAAAAGGGGCAGAAGCAAAACTAACAGTGCGACAAATTTCAAATATACAGAATATACTGTTGTCTGCACCTATGACAAAAATGAACGAATTGAAATCAGTTTGGCTTTGATGAGATGTTTTACATTCATCCGTTCTAAATGTAGAACACAAAAGATGTTTATAAGGAAAGGGCATACACATACAATCGACTCGAATTCTACAAATATGAGATAATGTGTTAGCCCTTTAATTCTGAATTCTCATTTTGAAAACAGTATCGAGATTACAGCTTGCTTTCTCCCCTGTATACGCATACGACCACTTGCCTAAAAATATGATAATTTGCTTATTTTTAGTAGAAATTTTTCAAATTCAAGTTTATAGTGAGTTATTTGAAATTCTTGTGAAGGAAAAATATATTGCAAGATGGCAGACATGTGGCCACCGAAGCCAATTTAATATCTTCATATGAAGGCCTCTGCCAAAACAATAAGACAATAAATTGTTCCCGAGACAAATAAAAGGAAAGCGCAATATTGGTTACAAATCAATGGGATCCACAGACTTACATGTCCACACATAGCAACAGTATGGCCATATTATCTACATTGACAAATATTCATAGACCACAGAAACTATGCGCAATTTAAATCACAATAATTATTATAGTGCATTCAAATACGTAGTTTACACACTCATCAGTATGATACAATTGAGATATAATTCATGTAAACAATACTAATTTTTGTAATATTATTTAGTATATTTATGCCAAAATGCAAATGTAATTTATCTTTAACAGAATGAAGTGTGATATTTATGAAAGCTTGAGTAGACAATGAAGGTAAACATCCATAATTTGTGAAGATATTTTTATAAAAAGTTATCCTAAGAGACTGGATGTTTTGTCGTAGGGAAACGGTGTCATGTGCACTTGTTCTAGCAATAAATATATTTCATATACTGTATCTAAGTAGGATTATATATATATAAAAATGATTTATGAAAGCGTTTTCGTAAACATGTGTTCTACACTATACAGTTCCGCAAAAAGATTTGTTCTGTTGCTAAGCTACGCGGCCAGTAACATAAACGGAATGATAATTCCTCTTTTCATGCTTTTATTCACCATTTGCGATCAAATTGCCATTTCGTTTTACTATTTTGTAAGATATTCTAATGAAACTACCATCTGGAATACATGAAAAGCTACATACAAATCTTTAAAAAGTTGAATCCTCTAAAGCCTGCCACACACGTACAGTTAATCCTCAAGGATTGGACTGCTACGGTGGCCCAAACCCGCCAAGACGTTTTAATTTTGAATTTAAATGTTTACTTTAAATGTATAAATGCTTTATGTTCTGAATTTTAATGTTTACCTTAAATGTTTTAATGCTTTATGTTTTGAATTTAAATGTAAACTTTATTTTTCGATTTATTTCATTCACGATTGCAATTTTGACTTGGCGCATTTGGGCCACCATACCAGTCCAATCCTTGAGGAATAACTGTACGCGTGTGTGACAGGCTTTACAAATATTTGCAATAATTAATTCCGACATTAAAAATATCAAAATGTATTGTAGCAGATAATGCTTGTTGTTTACTCATTGAAGACCGAACCACATCTGACTGCTCTGCTCATCTGTACTTCTGAACTGAACTTTATATACTGTATATACACAAGTAAGCTCCGCCCCAATTACAACAGGAAAATAATTATAGGAACTGGATCCCGTTTTTACATGTGTGCCGCAAAATAGTAGTTACAACATAATATCAAATAATACACAACATAACCTTTAGTGAGTTCTAGTAGAAGCATGTTTTATCTGAGGAAGACGATATGAAATTAAACCATATATTCATAATTCACTGCAGTCACATAATATATTTACATATCCCTAATGTTCAAATCGATAAAGTCATTTTAATTGCCTCAGTATATTGAACGAAGGTGAAAAGAGCAAAATGGCGTTATTTGATCCGGATCTAACATAAAAGTGTATAGTACTAAAAATATTAGCAGTCGTGATTTTGATTTGCATATTATAGTCTGCTTGCAATTGAGAGCGCGCATGACAAGTGGCAAAGTCAACATGGGAAATCGATGGATAGGCAAGGTCCGAATCCTTATGAAGGAGAATTATCTGTCAACGATAGGAAAGGCAAGAAAAAAGCCCTTTGCCGTTTATTAGTTGGGGCAAGCAATTTGTTTCCTGCCAACAGGGACTCCATGAGGCGCCAACTAACTGCACACAACCACTGCTCCAATATCCAGTCGAAAGAAAGGAGCCGGATTTGTGCACTTTCTTTTACATTACACCGAATGAGCAGGAGGCAAAGAGAGACGAAAACAATGTGCACAAAAGTAACTTCATGTGTGTGGCTAGAAAATGATCACAACCCCCATTAAGGTGAATCACTCCATCGACTTCAGTGCGCAACTAGCTATACTTGCAGCCAAGCCACATCTCAAACTTAAAGGGGGGGGAGGGAAAGAAGAAAGGAAATCACGAGACAATTAAACAGGCATCAATTTTCGGACGAAATAGTGCAATGAAAGCTTTTAAAAGACATGGGCATGTATGCAATGGATCTATATGGTCTTAATGGCCGCAACACGCGCTAAGAAGAACCTGATGTGATGGCAGCGTTCATTAAATCGAGTGAAATTGGCGAAAAGCCTAACTTGTTTCACGATCGAATTCATTAGTGTATACTCGTCCTCAATTCGACGTTGCACTATACTCCTATTGGCTGCCTGCCCCATCACAGCACGTAACGCGCCGCCGAGACAAATTAGTTCCGCATTTTTTTTTGCCCATGTTCCTAACAACCTCCTGCTACAATGTGGATGAAAGTGGCCAATTACTGGAACAAGCAATAATTTGTGTCACTGTCTAGCGATAGAGAGTAAAGAACTAATAACAGTTTATGTATTTTGCGTTAGCAATGAAGGTCAGCTATTATACATATTTTCAAATGCTATCAATATTCATGTATACGTCTTCCTGCTGCATGAATTTCACAATTGCTGTTTGTGGTGGAAAGCATATGCATCTTTTTACCTATATATAATTACGAGAAAGCCAAACTTTCACCAAGGTTCATTCCATGGCCTCTTCTCTTTGGATTATAGTCTATGGGTTCATCCCATGAACAATTATGAGATCTTCTATACACTGATTGATATTCTTTTCTCCTTTCAGAAAACAAAAGCAGTTTTTAACTCTATTGTATTTAATTGCCAACTAGCTACTGTAGTTTTGCCTTTGACATTTATAAAGGCATCTCCAGGGCAGCATCTGAAAAGCACCTAATGATACAACAGTTTTTAAGACCGAGATCAACAATGAAGAAAATGCCTTAGTCAAGACAAGATAAATACAATCATCATTAGTTGCTTTTCGGTTGCTGCCCTGAATATACCTTTGCCTTTACACATCAAAGGCGAAACTATTTGGCAATTAAATAAAAGCAATTAAACGACCCTTTTGTTTTGCTTGTGATCGAGAGAAAGGAGAAAATAATATCTATCAGTGTATAGTCTATGGGTAGATATACGAAGAATCTTGCATGTTTAGTGACATATACCGTAAAACTTCTTATTGAGCCCTGCCTCTAATTGTGCCCTGCACTCCAATACAGCCTGGGTAAAATTATACAAAGTAGTAATAAAGCCCTGCCTCTAATGCTGCCCGGGGCAAAAATTGCACACTGCATTCAAATGAATGACTTAGGCTAATTTAACCGATATCGATGCACCGATATATCGATATAACGCCTGCTGGCTTAGATAGCGATAATCTTGACCTCGGTCCGTAAAAATTTTTTTAAAGCTGCCGCAGGTCTGCAATAAAGCTGCCAGTGAAACATTCAGAGCTTAATTGCAGACTTGCAGGCATGTGGCATGCATGTGACAGTCAACAATTTTTGCTAGGGTTCATTACCGGTATTATTTTTGTTGCGCACAATTGAAAGTTTTTATCAGAGCCCTTCCTCTAATATTGCCCTCTACTCTAATTAAGCCCGGGTCTCAAGGCTGTCTGAATGAATAGAGCCCCGGGGCTCTAAAGGAAGTTTTTACGGTAATCAGAATGCAACACTTCAATCATGACATCACAATGCATCAGCAATTCCATATAAACAAATCCAAAGAGGAGGTTCCATGACACCTTAAATTGCATAGAACAATTTAAACTCGTGGCTACTCCTGCATTATAGGGTGTAGTACATGCATGTAAGCTACTTGTCCACCCGATGTAATACAGTATTAGGTTCAAATCAACAAGCAGTTGTACCAGTTTTCGCATTACACGCTGATGTAGGAGAAAAAAAAAGAGTTGTATTTCTGAACAAGAAGCAAACCTACAAGGTTGCCATAGCAGAAATTGTACATGCTACATTTCACTATAGACAACCACGACTTGACAAACGCGTGGCAAAATTGGATCCAATGGGCGTCACACACTGGTTCCGAGCTAAGAAAAAGACAAGTTGTGCATGTGTATGTCTAGGGGGTGGGATGATAGTATACAGGGCCAAACAATAAATGGTTGGCGATGCACAACTCCAACTGGCGTCCTCTTAACGTTGACTGGTGGCAGAATGTGCCCCTGGTGAGCAATTCAATGTCACACTTGCCGCCCTCTGAGGCTACAGCATCTTGAAGGCAGAGCGCACGTCAAATATCGTAGTTTGTCACCACTAGCACCTCCTACCAAATATCTATTCACATCCAGAAACGCCCACCAGGTTCCTAATTGTCATTAACATGCCCAACACAGGCAACCATAGCCGGCCATTCCTCCCACGCAGTAAACAACATGAAAACGCGAATTTGTTTACCCATTTTACATTAGCATATGTTGGCAGATAGAGTGTAATCTCCTCCTACGTAAAAGCACCACAAGGGACTAGCTGAATTATTCTTACGAACTTATGTCAGTAGTTAAGTATATATTATCACTCCTGGGAAATTTAGGGTATAACATTGATAAAGATCATAATTAAAATCATTGCACCTGCATTCTTGAAAGTCATCGTCACATGCAATCAAATTAAGCTTCTGTTCATATGCTTAATTTGCTAGGAGCACACACACCCACAAAGTATATGCGTTTGATCTTCCCTATCAAATTCTACCGTACACCATTTATGACAGTTTTCAATAATATTAAGTATATTTGGTTTCAAAAATTGAATTAAGGCAACAGTTAGTCATGAACAGAAAATAAACAGCGATAATGCAATTGGAAAGTTTGCGAAAGCTGTTGAAAATATATTATATTCGTGTGACTTTCTAAATAATCTTGAAAGAAGAACTCCAGTATTTTAATAATAGCTATAATCCATTCAAAAGAAGTTGAGAAAAAAGGCGTGGCATACGCGGTGTTCGCAATTGGCTACTTTGAAAAAAGGCGTGTCTTGTGGTTTCTGCTGCCAATCAAGATATCGGAATCTATACTGCTACTCACGCCCACATATCACGTGGTTTTCGCTATCCAATAAGCTTCGAATATGGCCACGCCTTTTTTCTCAACTTATTTTGAATGAACTAGAAAAAAAAAAAACTTAATTCGATTAATAATGATTTTCTGCAGTGCCCGTTTCAATTTTTCAATCGGTCATCGGAAAACAAGTCTTCTAAACAGGAAATAGTCTCAAGTTGAAATACTGCCAATTTAAATACATATACAGTATAATAGGAAGCACTGGACTGCGAACCCAATTATTTATTAGGAAAATCATTAGTCAATATTCCCCCAAGGAAATAATGATTCAAATTCGGTACGTATTTCATGCCGTCATTTCATAATAGAATATTATTATACTTCAATCGTGAACCCTTTACAATTTTTACCCATGAAGAGTTTCAATCTTTAAATTACTGTTCGCGAGTGAAATCAATATTATTCAAAGTGAAATGTGCTACGTGTTATTGGTGAAACACTAGCTCCTTCAGGCCAAATTGAAATGAGTCAAACAAAGAAAATCAATATGCAATTCTTATTGCATATAACCAAACGTTTATTTTCCCGACAAGATTAAACGAAACAAGCCAAACGCATGTGCAAAGCAAACAGTTGCCACATAATTTCGTTTGCTGATAGTTTAAATTATAGTATTTTGTGGGCCGAAACAACAAATCTTGAAATTTGTGATTATATAGGCAAATTTAAACTGGCATAAGACTATAAAATGCAGTGGAGTTTTGCATTATTAATTGATGCAATAGGTATAGATTGGGTCTTTCACTCACTGCGAAGCCAGAATAATGAATGAAGTTTAATGCAATTAACAC
>WWPM01024155.1:5170-36127 GCA_023279145.1 Glomeris maerens | reverse complement strand
TCGGGCAAGATACACAATAACATAGTGCAAACCGATATAGCACCCTCTAGTGGAGGACATGAGACAACGATATAGTGACGTCATGGCGGTGCCAAGATGGCTGCACTCATTCGAAAAGTTGCCTCACCACGTGGTTGCTGCGCTGCGGTGGCGAAAGACGGAACTATTACTATTGCGGCGTAGTATTGCATGCAACATAATCAGCGATTTGCAATATTGTATATCCAGCACTTACAATCATTAACAGATGTATTAAAACGATGTGTTACTTATGTTCTTTTGTCGAAGATCGATTATATGGCTTATATAAATGCCGTCAAGCGTAATAGTAAATGTTTGGCGGGTTGTATTTATGAATGGTGTAAACTTACAGTAGTAAACACTAATTACTCAACAAACACATTCTTACCTCGATAACTCGCTTCCCGTTCACTTTAGGTCTGTTTACCTATAGAACATTTTCCTCTTATAATCCAGTTTTTACATAATATACTTTATTACGGAGACAAATGGAGCGAAATTATAAATATCTCGAGTTACATGACTCGAGATACGAACATTCGTTCTCCTCAGGAACCCTTTTGTGATAACTATGAGAGAATCGGATGGTCCAAACGCGAAAAACAATGATACTGTCACAATTCCCCCACCTTAACCAAAAGGTATCCTAAAGAGGAGCAACGTTAAACTCTCTTAAGAGAAGAACCCCGGAATTTGATAAGCGGCGGTGTAGCGTGGCTTCTTTGTGCCTGGCTTCCGGAAAAAACTGCTGTGGCGACAAAGCTCTTGACCATGCTGAAATAAGCGGCCTTTCGGGGGTGACAGGGCTGCCGTGACTGGTCTCTGCTTGCCTACTGAGATTCTGGCTGGCCTCGTCGGGACGCGAAGTCCAATGGCCGACGCGGGCAATAACATCATCCTCAACATCATCAGCAAACATATTGCTGTCCTTTTGAGTCAATTAAAAAGTCACTCGATACAAATTGCAAGTCACTCCACTGGAGTATGTAGAGAAATCTGATGTGTATCTTGCAAGGTCAAAGTCAAGTTGGTCTTATTGCAGAGTGACGTCACAATAGCAGAAATGAAATATAATGACGCTTCAGGAACATTCTTGCCATGCATAAACTGCAACTAGTTTTTCATATACACACTAGTATTGCGTTGGGAACGCTATTTTCTTAGGTGGCCAGTATTAGGGCCTGGCCAGTTTTGGATCACTTTACCCTACATGTACTAGCACATTAATGCAATGCTGTGTCTAGATTTATTTCCCTTAAAATTCTAAATAACCTGATTCTCTGAACAGCCTTCTCCACACGAACCCTTACTGATGCTCCTTCGTGGGTGTTTTCTACTTCCTCTGCGAACAACTTGCCAACGTGTACGAATGGGGGCATTACAAGAACAGCTTGGTGCTTATCCAACTCGTATGCAATTTGAGGGAAGCCCTTGTCTGTTATAATTAGGTCGCCTGCTTCTATCAAATTTATTAAGCCAGAGTCAATAGCAATGAACCCATCAATTGAACGTCCGCCATAGCTGTTAGATATAAAACTTGTATATCCAGCAGGTGTTATTGCAATAAAAAATTTATGACTAAACCAACTTTTGCAATTTGTTTATAAAAATACTCGTTGTTCAACAGTTTGTGGAGTTTCATTCAGTCTTAACTCAAAACAGTCAATAATTGCCCGGCAGTTACTGTATTCAACTTTAAATACAGAGGGCATTGAAGATTTCACTGCATTTCGATCCAGCCAATATATCTAGTCTGCTGTATTGTTATGGATTTCAGTAAACACAATCGTAAATATACGAGAGGCTGTTGTCCGGTGAACATTAAAGATGCATCCGAGAGCTACAAAGCTTATTCCCAATTTCATGTGCTTTCAAAAGAGCACTAGGCGATTTTCTTTGCTCACTTTGCAGTTGTTCTGCGCACACAAAAATGCAAGTAGTACGGAAAAAGCAGTAGTAGTCTCACCGCAAAGTTCTCTCAGTTCATTCTGCAGGTACTGCAGTATTTCAGGCAATGATGCCGCCCATATCCATTACACGAGCTGCATTTTACCATATCGGTGTTTGTGGCAGAATCCTTAACAGTAGAATTAATTGCTAAATCTGTTTGGATTGCAATTTTGTTGCCTAATGCATGAATAAACCTGAAGTTTGTTTGATTGTAGGCATGCACGATGGGTTTTCTTGCTCCCTTGATGTACAACCATTTGCAAAATGATCACTGCAAATTAGTGAGTTCCTGTCAGGCATCCATTTTGTACCATCTTTGCTGCAAAGAACAAAATATTAAAAATAATGAATAGTTTAAAACATTAGACTCAGGGTGTCCAGTGGTCGGGAAAACCGGGAATTGGTCGGGAATTAGGCTGGATCGGGAAATAACTGGGAATTTGCGGTCTATCCGGGAAAAAAATAGAATCGGGTGACCTTGCTCATGCTTGCCATGGGTGGAGCGTAGACCAGGCAGCTGATATGTGCCCCTTGTTTAACCTTGGAGTTTAACATGGCTTTCATCCCCAATTAGTTCAAAGATATGTGTACCAAATAAGGTCATGCTAACGTTTGAAAATTTATTTAAACCTGTTCCAATAGTTGTGAAATCATAAAACCTGCCATGAATACCCTAACGTGTGAAGTTTTTATTGGTAATAGGTGTCTACATGTTGGTGAAAAGTGCTTGCGGGTCGGCAACAAAATAAAAAAGTATTGCAAGTGACCTTATTGGGGACAAGTGGTCCTTAATAAGGTCACCTGTGAAGTCATGTGAAAAACACATATTCCCCATAAGGTCACTTGAAGGAACTTTTTACACATAGGCCTACAAACTAAGCACATCTTTCAATAAAATGTATTTTAATGTATTTAGAAACGTACAGAAATTTGAATAAAATTTTGTTGAAGTAGTTTCGGCCTTTTTAAAAACATTACATAATGGAATGGTAAGACTAGTTTGAATTTACTCACAGTTGGGACAAACGTATGATTCGATGGTGTCTTTGTGCGTCAAACCAAATCAATCATCCCAATATACTGCCCTACCTCGATCATCCGGCCCTTCGATTAGCCGCCGCCTCCGGTAATCCGGTGTTTATTTTGGCCTTTCTCCTGATACTTTTGTAGTAAACTTTTCGGGAGGTAAATGAAGATTTCAATCTTAACATTCATTCCGATAAAATGTATTGCATTCACTCTGTTTCTATTATTTATGCTGAAATTTTAAATAGTGGTTTCTACATAATTTCTGCAATGGCTGAAAATAATTTGTAGGAAATCTAAAAATATTTGCACCAAATCTGAAATTCTGCAAAATATCTGCAAAATATGAATATATTTTTTCTGGGGTATTGTTACATAACAAGTAAATTTGTTCTTAATTTGTACTGTTTTAGCTCGTTTACCTTCAACCTTCAACACAATCGTGTAACATAAATGCCCTGCATGCTATGTGTACAATATTAAAGTATTTTCTGCTGCTAAAATTCGTCATTATTAGTTAATTTCCAGTAATCCGGCGTTTTCGATAATCCGGTGGTGATCTGATGCTATATCTGCCGGATTAACGAGGGAGGACGATACTGCTTCCAATAAGGAAGATGCCTTTTTTTGGGAGCTTGGCCGAATTTGGGACACATACCTTTGCCGGGAAATTGTAATAATTAAGCGATGCTATACAACTTTCCAATTTGTATTACTATCCCACCGGTCTTCGTTTTCAAGATAGAAATGTGATGACCTTCATACCATTGCCTAAGGTCATTTCCGGTTAGTGTATTTCAAGCGCCGTTTTATACTGAGAACTTTACTTCTTCGCATTTAACTTCCTATGGATCACCGGTCCCATGTAATTCTCAATCAATTCGGACTGTATTTAAATTTATTTTTAAAAATTCAGGGAATTTGGTCAAAATAATCGGGGAAATGGTCGGGAATTCCGTTCGATCATTTCGCTGGACACCCTGAGACTCCTTTTAAAAAATCAAATAATTTTTAACATCGGCATGATGGCTTTCTCCACTTAAAATAGAATCATTTGTACTGATAACAGATTGAATTTTAATAATATGAAAAACTTAAAGCTGTAGATTGTTTTATTTCAACATAAAATGGGCCAATATATGTAGTTTTGATGATTTATGAAAACATTACTGAGGTAGATGTAGGTAATAAGGCCCACCTAAGGATTTATTTTACAATTTGATCTTACGCTTTCACATTTATGCAAACTGAAGTATTTATCATAAAGCGTGGTATCTTAGTAACATATTAGGATTTTTAAATCTTTGGTTTTTTAAAGCTATGTAGGAACAAAAGCAATATTTTAGAAATGCACTACGTGGGCCTTATTGCCAGAGGGGGTTTGCAATATGACCGTGTAGCTGTACACTAACCAAATTAATTGTTTAAACTTTTATTTTGAAATTACAATTTAAAAAAAACAAGTTTCAAATCCACAATTTGTGTGCACAATTGCTACTTGCAATGCGGACAAACAAATTTATCCTTGTCTTCCGCTGTTAGACCAACACAAGTCTCGTGAATCCAACGATTGCATTTCGAACACATCCTCATGTCTTCTAGCCGTTCTTCCCTGCAGAGGAAACAGTACCACGACTCATTTTTCTTTTTTCCAGTTGATGTGGATGGTTTCTCATCTTTATATTCAGGAGGAATTTGTTATGTCTTCTTTTTTGCTTTACTTTTGGATGTCCAGGCCGAAATCTGCTTATTTTTGCGAAGTTTTCGACTGGGCTGGAAAAAGTTCTTTGGAGACCACAACTGCTCTGGAGTTGATGGCCTTTCTTGACACACGACCAGATTTTGGAAGGTGCGGCGTAGATAACAAGCTTGAAAATGTTGCGTTACAGGCGGGGGAAGGACGGTTTACTTCTGTATCGGGTGTGGAAGTCAGTTGATCAGAGTTGGTATTGTACTGGAATGATGCCTGCATTGAAAGGAAAGATTCCAGTTGCTTTGAAGCCCTTTGTGATGTTAATCTGTGTAAGAGCTTTATCCCAGACAACCGAAAATATTTTCCAAGAAGAAACTTTGCTTATCTTTCTCTCTGGAAGCATGTCCCAAAATTTTAGAACCTCCTGGTCCCAGTAGCACTTGTACGGTCGGAACACAGACTTGTCCATGGGCTGGAGTTCATGAGTTGTATTATTGGGCAGGCAAAAGAGATTGATCTCGTATGCCTCTTCTGCTTTGACAATGGTGAAATCCAGATGTGAAGATGCACCGTCATATATAAATAAAACAGGACAAGGAGGCTTGAACTGGGCGAAATGATTTAGCCAAGCAATGAATATGTCCGTCGTCATAGATCCCTTTGGTGTCATGGCTACGGCACTTCGTGGTGGCAAATTTTCTACCCAATCAGGATTTAGCCTCTTCCCTTTAAATAATATCATGGGAGGTATAGCATTTCCAATGGCGTTGGCACAGGTAACAATGGTTACATTTTCTGTATGTTCATTTGCTATCAATTGAATTTTTTTTGAACCACGTTGTGCAAGAACTGACTGTTTATTATGCAGAGTTAAGCGGCATCCTTTCTCGTCCATGTTAAAAATTTTCTCTGGTTTTTTCATAACGTCAATTTCTTTCATCACATTCTCTAACTTAGTAAAATAATCCTTTACAATCACAGGATTTAGCTTGATGGCTCTAGCCGGGTTCAGAGATTGAGCTTTCCTACGTTTGATATCTTGGTTTGCAGTCAGGAATCTCTCTAGCCAATCGGTTCCTGCCATTTCAGTTTCCTTATTAAACTTGTTGGGGATGTTGTTTAATTCGGCAAATCGAAGCACGCAATGTCGCACTAGTTTTGGTGTTAGGGGAACACCAACGTCTGCCGGTCTAATAATTCTCTGTTTCATTTCAGTTAGCTGCTCGGATGTCAAAACAAACTCCCGCCCTAATTTTCGCCGGCAACTTCCACTTGTAATATGGTTCCTCAGTGTTCGTCTTAGGATCTTGTACCGCTCACATACCATGCGTTGAGATTCCCCTTTTCTTATAGTAGCAAGTCCTTCCTCCATATCTTCCGCTGTCCATTTCGCACGTATTCCTTGCATCGTTTATCACCAGGCATCCTTTCTTTGGCATCTGAAAATGTATAAAGTATAACTTTTTTATTATTAACTTATTATTTGTTGTTATTATTTACTTATTATTTATTATTTACAAATAAAACGTATTTATAAGCTTAAAATACAACAAGTAAGAACAAAACACTCCAATATTATTAATAATTGGCAATAAGGCCCGGGCCGTATTGCAAGAAAGCGGTTGGGCCTTATTGTCAACTCCACATGAAACTGCAAAAACTACCCCTCTTTAAGCCTACCCACGCCAGTAAGCTAATAAACAAATGCAACCTTAAATGTTTCAAACTTCACCCTTTTAATTAAGCATCACATCTTCCAGCTTCCCGGATTCGATTTGGTATTGATTCCGATTCCCCCAACATTCAGATTTAAGCAAATTATTTTATAACTTACCTGATGCAAACTTTTTTAAAACTACTTTTTCCAGACACTTTGCAAAACAGCAATTGCTATGTTGAATGGCGTCTATCTAAGAAGTGCATTGACAAGTGCTGCCACCTAGCAGATAAACTAACCGGGAATCCAGGAAAAGCGAGTGGGCCTTATTGCCCATACCTACCTTAGTATCATATTCCATTATCACCCTACACAATATCATATTGTAGATTATCACATCGTGCATGGCTATTATATTGTAAAAATAAAATTGTAGGCCACATTTTTGTTATTACAAATGAAACTTTGTTCCTGAAAATTTCAATGAAGTCTTGATATTGGAGGAAACCATTGTGATTAATAATGTAATCGCATCACTGCAGGGGTGAAAATTAACCAAAGGTTTACCGTAAACTCGTGCTTTTGAAACCTCGCTTAATTCATAATGGGTAATCTTGTGTTCTAGTAATTTATGACCAGAAAGTAGCTTAATGCAAGTGACTAATTGCTCTTCCAACTTTGGCTGCTTAAAATAATTTCAATGTTTCCCCAATTTTACTTGCAAACATTTACTACAATATTTTTCACTGTACAAATTCTCGGTTTCATGTATAAATGTGTTTAACAAGTGTTTAGCAAGTTTTCAATTTGTTCTGCTTATTGAATCCTTAAGCAGGACGTATTGTCCATTTATGAATTCCCTTTAAAACTGGATAGGAATAAAACAGCTACAACAAGCGATACTCGGAAGCTTTCTAGTGATTCCTGCTTTCAATTGCGCATGTTACTGGAGAGGTATTATTTGTTGGCTTTATTCAAAGCAATTTCACATTTATCACAACTACATTTTCCCTACCCCCAACATACCATGAGCTGTCGTGATTTGAAGTTTCAAACCATAAATTCAGGAAACGTTTGCGGACTCCCAGCAATGCACAATGCTTGTAGTCACAGAGGAAACTTTTTCCTAGATCCAGGTGCGGAACAACAGACAAATGCGAGTGTTCTTTAACTCCCTTAACAACCGTATTTTGTGCAATTGCAATCTCTGTCTGTTTAAATATTCCAAGACCAAACCATAGAATTGGCTTTCTATCCATAGAATTTGGGTAAACACTAGCATGTCCTCTACCAATCACAATTTTACCTCTGTGCTCACATTGTGTGCAACGAAATTCTCCGTTAAATTGGTGAATGTTCTGTAATTTTGTTTTCGCAAGAGCTTCACTCAATGACGAAGCTAAAACCCTAGAATTGACTATTTCCTTTGTCTCAGGATGAACCCATTCAAGTCCTGTGTTTGCTAAATCTGTAAGTTCGGCAGCAACGGGTTTTAAGAAGGTTATGGAATATGGTTTCGTTTCTGAAATCCAAATGCCGCCTTTTCCAATCCACATTTTAAGAGTTGCACGGTAAGTGTGTGATTGTAAGAAACGTATGTGAATATACAAATTTTTCCAGCTTTTGTGGGATTAATAAGTGACATGCAACCCGTTTCAATTGGCAAGATTTCAAAATGTTTATTTCCTTAAAGAACAGGAACGGTCATTAACATAAATGCAGTATGCCAAGCATGTTGCTGAGAATGTGGCATATGTGAAGAATGAGGGACAATGTGAGAAATGTTTCTCCCACATGAATAGATGAAATACAACAAAAACTACACAATAAACAAATTTGTCAACGCGCTTGTCATCTAACATGTGCTCAATGTGTTTAATGGATTCCTCAACTCTAGCCATTTTCTGTTGCGAAATGGTTGCACGTGCAACTGTTATTCTCTGTTGTAGTTCTAGGAGTGTTGTGGGAGGTGTTTCATAAACTTTCTGTTTGATGTGGCCGCAAAGGAAAAAGTCCAACGGTGTCAAGTTAGGCGACCGTGTTGGCCATGGAATGGATCCTGCACAACCAATCTATTGTTCGGGGAACATTGTGTTCAAACGTTGTCTGGAATGCATCGAGTAGTGCGGAGGCGCACCATGGTGTTAGTATCACAATTTTGATGCCAGTGATAAATTGTCAACGTGTTCTGTGGCAATTCCATCAAGGATAAGTACTGTATACCTTTTGCCAGTCAATGTGCTATTATAAAACAGTCTTCCTACAATTCTTCCTTCATGAATACCACACCATACGATGACACGCCAATTTACTCAGTGTCGAGTTTCTCACCACCATTGGGGGTTTGTGTGTGCCTAATAATAAAGGTAGTTCGTGTTCACAACACCATCCCTTGAGAACTGTGCCTCATCTGACCACAGTAAATTCCGGACAAATTCCTGGTCGTCATTTATTTTTCGGAGAAGCCAGTTGCAGAAATCCACGCAAAAGTCGAAGTTCCTATACTATTTCCCAGGGTAAGAATGGTATAATGGGACTCTATGGGAGGCGCAAGTAGTCACTACGTCACGATCTCCATCCGCCGTGGAAAAGAGTCCCGCAGAAATCCTCTTAGAATTTTGTAAACAAAATTAAATATGCATTTTTTCCATGTTTTTTTAAAAACTCGACTTTGTCCGTACGTCCGAGGCCAAATTCCGTAACGACTTCGGTTTAAAATACGACATTTTGGTGGCTATGCGTTCAGTAATAAACTCAAACATTTTTTTTTGTGTTTAGAATTTCAAAAATATAACTATGACTGTACATGATGAAAAACATATGAATGTATTAATTTTAACGTTTTTAATGTTATAAAATTGAGAATAATGTGAAATACTAATAAAATTATGGATTTCTTAATATTTATTTTATTTTTGTCTAATGTCACACATTACGCTTTGAGAAAAACTGGTTTTATTCACTAAAAATATCTTCATCAGATGACGTTTCATTAGCATTAAATATCACTGGGTGGATATTATCTATAACGTGGTCAATTTTTTCAACATGTATTACATTATTCTGCCACGAATCTGACGAGATCCTACCAACAGCTACATGAAATAAATTTAAGACATCGGAAATTTTAAACGTCTTATTTTCTCTTGCCACGTAGTTCTTAATTTCAGCCCATGCAAGTTCTATAGGGTTTAGCTCGCAATGGTACGGCGGCAATCTCAATACCTCATGGCCATGCGTCAGGGCCAATTCATCTATTACGTACCTAAAAAAAAGCAAAACAAAGAATGTAGGTTTACTTTTGGCAATTTTAAATCGGGCTTTTCAAATACTTACCGTGGACAAGAGCTTTTGTTTTTCAAAATTAACTGGTACAATTCTAATTTTAGCATGCTTGTGCTCCACAAGACTTCGTTTCGCGTAAGCCATGCCTGCATATCCCCCTTGCGTGAATTTCGGTTGGGAGTGTGTTCAATTTGCACGGAGTGATAAGAAGCGTTATCCAAAATTATCACGCTGTTAGCAGGAATATCTGCAAGATGTCATTTTTTAAAAGTTATTCGAATTCTTATTCATACAAGTATTACTTACTTTTCAAGAGCTGTTGAGAAAACCAGGTGTAGAAGCGGTCGCCGTCCATTTCAGCATGATAATCTCCTTGA
The DNA here is from genome assembly GCA_023279145.1 of Glomeris maerens. Taxonomy (NCBI): domain Eukaryota; kingdom Metazoa; phylum Arthropoda; class Diplopoda; order Glomerida; family Glomeridae; genus Glomeris; species Glomeris maerens. The sequence continues at coordinate 26,118 of WWPM01024155.1, read as the reverse complement.
CCTTTCTTAGTTTGGAAGATTAACGCACAATTCTGCAAAAAACCTTGCTCTGTCCCTGCATGTACAATTATGAGGCGACTGCCTTTCCCGCTTGGGTCCTTACAACCCGTTAACAAGCCTTCTATGAAAGCTTCCCTAAGCAAAAATTATTGAATTTCATAATTGTCAAACATCTAAAACCTTCCAATTTGATTACTTTGCTGAACGGATGGATGTACCTTTCCACACTTTCGGAGTCGTATGGCCAGCATTCACCCATGTTTCGTCAACAAATACAAACTGTCTTCCGTCTTTCTTATATTGCCGCTTTTGTCGCAAATACCTATGCCTCCATGCTACTATGTCATCCCTTTCAATTAACATGGACTGTCTTCCACGTTTTTCGTAACTACAGTTGTAGAAATCCGTAGGGTGTCAAATTGCACAATTTGTCAGATGCTAATTTAAATTTATTACCTAAATCCCATTGAAGTCAGGGTTCTGTGCAGAGTTGATTTGGAGATCTTTTGCAGTGATTCATCACTTGCCAACTCCTGGAGCAGCTTCACAAGGCTGAAATTAATATTTTGGCGAAATAGATTGTGGGCCTGCAATGTCAAACGGTTTTTAATTATACATTGCAAGCCAGGTATAAACATACTCTTACGTACCTTTCGCCTTATTGCACATTTCAAAAAGTCGTCCACTCTTTGATTTCTTGGAGCTGGCTTAAAAAGGCAGTTTCGGACTTTAGCAGGAGATTTTAATCCCCCAGTTGCACGTACCATTTTTTTGCCTTTTGGAGTATGCTTTGACTGCATTTGGTTATGGCGCATGTTCTGTCCATAAATTTAGTGACCGATTCCGAGGGATGATCATTTCGTAGCTTGGAGTACACATTTAAAATTATCTGCGTTTCACCACTACGATACGACTTTCCTTTGCAATGTTTTGTAAAGTAGTCATGTGGCGATAAAAATGTACTTAGAGTTGAACGACATGGTGAAGTACAAGTTCTATCAGGTGTTGATTGCAAATTTGATGAACTTAGGCTATCATCACTTGACAATACCGCCATGTTGTTTTTGCAAAATTTGGTGAAGAGGCCGCGGATGTCTACTTACACAACTCCAGTGTACGGAGCGTCGTTGCATATTTGACGTCATCCCATAGAACCCATTATACCATTCTTACCCTGGGAAATAGTATAGATGCAGGACCTGGTAGCAGTGCACATGGAATGGATGAAACCTGTGCGAATGTAGGATCCTCAAAACGGATCGTTGTGACATGGATTTTGCTGAACTGAGCCCACCATCCGAGCCATTCTCGTATCTCTGCGTTGAATTTTCTGAGTTCAATCTTCGGCAACTTAAAAGTTCTCTTCTTTGAGTCAGGGCACGATAAGACCGATCCTTCACCTTGCAATGGACTACCTGGTCTTGGTATTGGTGGAGCAAACTTCTGTTCAATTTTGCTTTGGACTGCAGTAAATTTCTCCTCCTACTCTTCAATGCATTCCAGCTTGCTGCATTCTTCTTTCCCTAATTCTGTTTCAGCTCATTTTATCACTTTGGTTAGAAGAGTCCCTTGTGGTGTTCTCAATCTCTTGATTCTTTCCATCTTTTAAATGAAAATTTTTTCCCCATGCACTAGACCTCGCCGGTTTTATCAACAATGTCCGAAGACAAAGCACTTCGAAATCAATCCCATTGTATGAAAGCTGATCTCAGTGGAACCTCCAATTTTTTGTTCAGATCAGAAACCTTACCAGGTTTGCACACTTTCCTACTGTCTGGGGACAAATGGATGGAAACAATAAGTCCAAAACTTCAGTTTTTTTTAACTCGCTTTCATTAAAAAAATGGCAGAACAATTTTTGAGCCAAAAAAGCAAGTAAAAGCATAAACTAAATTGGTGCAACTGCTCTCATGTTAATGAGAAAACGGCACCTCTGCACACCGGCGCAATAACTACTTATATCCAATATATATACAGTCCTCCCTCGTTAATCCGACGAATATGGGACAAGAGCACAGCACGTTTTATTGTACACAGCATTTTGGGTATGTATGTTATACACATTTGTATTGAAGGTTGAAGGTATAAAACAGTACAAATTACGAACAAATTTACTCGTTTTGTAACAATTCCCCAGAAAAAATATGCTGCATATTTTCAGATGCAACTAGATTTTCTGCAGAAAATACATTAATAGATTTCAGATATTTTTCAGAATTTAAGATTTTGTACAAATATTTGTAGATTTTCTACAGATTATTTTCAGTCATTGCAGAAATTCTGCAGAAACCACTATTTAAAATTTTAGCATTAATAATCGAAACAGAGTGAATAGAATAAATTCTATCATCATGAACGTATAGAAATTCTAAAATTGAAATCTTTATTTACCTCCCGACAAGTTTACTAAAAAAAATTCAAGTGGAAAGCCAAAAAACGCCGGATTACCAGAGGCGCCGGATAATCGAAGGGCCGGATTATCGAGGGATGACTGTGTGTATATACTGTATATATTTTTATTGGAAAACAGCGCCCTCTATCCACCAACTCAAAGGTCGGACATGTATTCAAACAGACAATTTAAAAATTAAATAACATTATTCTAACCAGTTGTTGGAGCACGATTCAGCTGAACGCTATGATAAAGAGCGTTGTTCATTAGTATAACCGAATTGTTATCAATGTTTGGCATCAATTGATTTTTGAACAAAGTAGTAAAAACCTAAATGTTAACGGAATTTTGAAATAAAATATTTCAACATTTATTGCATGTTTTGTTTGCAAGTACTTCAGCATTCATGTCCTTGTGGTAATCAAGGAGGCCACTGTTGGATCTGAAAACAAGCTTAGCATTTGGCACGAAACCTTTGTGATTTCCAGCATGGCAAACGATAAGTCTTTTCCCAAAGGCACGAACTGGCCGTGGCAATAATCACTTTGCTAGCATCTACCGAAGGTTTGGTTTTGCCAAACCCAGGTTTCATCCACAGCTACTGCATTACGCCCATCTTCATGAATCCGTTTCCACCTTCCCAAAACCTGCCTTCTTAAAATGACTACGTCTGACTTTTCCATTAAATACTTTCTGCCATTTACTTTTTTATATCTACATTGGAAATTGACAAATGTTTTTCTTCGTAGATATATGCTTTTTAAAATGCAAATTACCTGACTCCTATTTTTTTCTTTGAAACATTCCACAATGTGGTTTTTCCGCCATCATAATTCAATTCCGCCTTGGCAAAGTATAGCAGCTTGTCCAAAGTAGGAAGTTCTTCTTCACTATACATTGTTGTAATTTTCAATTTCAATACGTGGATATTGAAAGAATCCATTGAATCGTACTTTGCGTTTCACATTGAGCATTTTATTAATCATATAATAGGGCGTTTCAAGGTAAAAATTTATAAGCGTACTTGGCTCAAAGCGGTGAAAACTAAAGCCGAATTATAAGCGTAATGTTGTGAGAGCGTTGCTTATACGCAATTACCTGAAACCATTTACTGGAAATTAATGAACTAGGCCTAACAGGAATTAAATTTGAAACACCGGACTTAATTCACCAAATATTTATCGCAGTTAGTCCGAATATCACTTACCTTCAAACTGTCAGTCCATCTGTATGTTTTATTGTGTTTATTCGGGAGGTTTTCATCTTCTTTTTGCTTCTGAAGCGATGAAAATCGCTCGAAGCGGAGAAGTGTCCGCCATTTTGTTTTGACGATTAGATAGCAAAATAAGCGCTTATTTCGAGAATAAGCCTCTCGACTGGCTTCTTTCTCGCCGACTGATAAGCAGCTGGCGTCGTTTCTGCGCATGCGCGGAACATTCGGCTTAACAGCCGAAACGGCTGTTAAGACGTTTCTCCACTTATAAGCGGAGGCCTTGAAACGCCCTATTGTTACTCAACCACATCTGAATACATGACCAACCTGGAGTTACTATTTTGATTCCTTTTTTCTGTCCTCTCTGCATCCTCAGCCATAATTCTATAAAATGTTGCACAGCTAATGCCGAGAGCATCACACACAATCTTCATCGCCATCGTCTTTCCCTGATTCACCAAGCCACTTTTAGTTTCAAAATACATTTTAAAAGTGGAATTTGATGCCGCTGCGTTGTGTGAAACATCAAACATAGATTCCTCCATCTATTTAGCCAATTGCGAGCATGGCTTATGCTACGCCTTTCTCAGTTTAGCCAATTGCGAGCACTGCATATACCACGGTTTTTTTCTCAACTTACGTTGAATGAATTGTAGCTTTAGAAGGAGAATCCTGTTCAAGAGATGCAATAAGGGGTCATTCATTAAAGATTATAGGCAAAATCGCAAATGGTTTTTACCCTTCCCCTCCCATTTGTAACAAGTTGTAACAAATCCTCCCGCCCGGGGTGAACGTCGTGTTTATATATGTTACCGGCACACAGGCCGTGTCGACTCGGCATCGGCACAACCTGTTTTTCGTTGGATTGAGCCAACGCGGCGCCTCTGCGTCGGCAGTGTCGACACAACCCGATGTCGCTATGTGGCGCTGCAGTCTACAAATACCGATATCGTACCAATCGTGTACTGAATTTCAGTATAAATTGGGATTTGTTGTTTTGTATCCTGGGATCTTCACGTGTTTTCATATCAACAATGGTCTTCAACCCATTGCTGCATCCATTCATTTCCAAACTTTTGGTTCCTCCACTTCGTGACGAATGGAAAGCAGAGATCATGTTCTTCAGCTAAAGAATGCATTGACAATTTGAAATGGTTATATCAAAAGTGGGCAACCTTTTGAAGAGTGTGGGCCAAATTAGGAAAACTTAACATCGCTATGGGCAACTCTTAGGGGGTCATCATAAAAAGCAATCATTTTTGTTGTATAATATAGCCATTTCTGTTTCATTTTACCATATGTGGTTGGAAAACTTTTAACGTTATTTCCCGAATTGGCAGTTGAGGGTTGCGAAAAGACACTCTTAGCGCGTCGTTCGTATTCCAAATTAGTGGGTAATGCACCAGCATTGTATTTTAAAGATGACTTCATTTTAGCCAGATTGCAGCTTGCACCATCGCACATTACGCTAATAATCTTAAAGCCAAATGGCTGGAAAGCTTGTAAGCAGGCATGTAAATGTGTGGATACATCATCAGCATGTGCATTTGATGCCAGATTGGAAGTATGGACCTATCTCATCATATTTTTATTTTGAAGTGACATCTCGCCACAACAGCGGCCGTATATACTGTGTGTATAAATATATATATATTTTCCAGATTAATTATATGCACTGCATATTTTTCTGCCTCTTCTTTTAAATATGCATGACATATTCCTGGATCCCGGCTGTAAGAGTTGAACAAATTTATTAAACTCCTTCTGCTGGGTAGGGACAAAATATCAAATTGTTTCAAGCACTCGTATGTGCTCAGGGATCGGGAGAAAACGGCCAAACCTATTGAAATTAAGCAATGGCATAAACAATTCGTGTGGAACATCATGATACACTTCGTTTCTTACGCATCCTGTAAGTGGTCATGCTCCAACAATTCCGATTGAAACTTTTTTTGCTAGTAACTATTGCAGGGAAAATTTAATTCAGCATTTCAAAGCGGCAGATAATTTTATTGTTATAGCTTAATTGTTTTTACATAGGTCTTTATAAAAGTTAGACCTCTGTATGTTAAATTTCTACTATCTTTTCGTGTTTGTTGCTATCTCTGGACAATTTAAAGCCATTTCTTTGCGTAATTTTTCTAAGTCAGCTGGATGGTGTTTATTGATATATTTGGTTACACTGTCTAGTGATTTGTTATATGACTGGTGGTTTTGCATGTCAATCTTTCTTTGCTTCTTGCACTTTTTAATTGATGATGCAAGCCTACATTAGTGATGAGCAGCACATGCACTAGTGAGCGAATAAATATGAAAGGTTATTCTCTTTTTCTTGTTTTTGTCACAAGGGTTCTTCAGTAATGTATTTCTACCGAAATAAAGCAGCTATTTGTGTTGATACCAACTACCTTTTGGACAAACTATTATTTCGACCGAAACGTGCAATCTCGACCAAAGTCACTGTGTAGAATCTTGCATCTACTCCTTGAGAGTGTGACTATTGAGGAGTAAAACACACACCGAACTTAATAGTTTGGATGCTGAACGAATACTGCCATTATTTCTATTTTTGTTCTGCTTATACAATGCTACAACCGAACTAACCTATGAACTTTTAACAATGAACATGCCATAGTCGGCTCCGCATGCATCGAGCTAATGTAAACATAAGAAAACTGTCTCACCCAAAATGTAAACATGTGCGACTCTACTCGTATCTCACGAATTTGCCTCAAACCATCAAACTCCAAAATTTTCTCCCTCGGCATGGCATTTGATAACACCATTCTTGATAACACCAAAGACCACCTTATTAGGGATTAAAAGTAGAAAAAGCCAATTGTCCTAATGTTAAAAATTTAAATTACATTATGACACCTTTATGTTTGAAGTTATTCTTGTGGTATGCATTATAATATGCTATGGCTTTTGTTTTGATTTATGCGCTTGGTATATTTCGTGCGTAAATAAATTGCATTGAATTCACTCAAATGAAATATGAAGCTTTGATGTAGCATGTTAGGATTAAACACTTTTCAAAAATGCACTACTTTTAAATGTATAACATTTTTGGCACACGTGAAGATCTCGGTGTTTAGTTCCTGCTGCAGTGAAGAAAATGAAACTGACTCAGCTTTGAAACAATCGGATATATGTATTGTGTAAACTGGTAAACTTGGAACTAAATACAGTAGAATCCGTCCTTTCATCAATTTGTACAGGTTGAGTCATAGAGAGTTCTCATTTTGCGAGAGACAAAAGTTCAGGGCACAAACAAAAACGAGCCTCCGTGTGATGTTCGCGCAACCGCGCTTGACGAAGTCAGCCAGAGACGAGAAGAACAACACTCTCTGTTCGCGAGAACACAAACTAAATAACATGCCGCCAGGTGGCGCTGTGCACGGAAAAAACTAAGAAAATACGAGTTACAGCGCCACCTATAAAAATAACAAACAAACACAGAAAGAACTCCTACCACTATGGGAAAAAACTCGGCAGAACCCTGCCGATTAACAATTTCATGTTCTGTAATTTTTCCCTTTTGCTATATATTTACAGTAGAACCCCTAATATCCGAGGTAATGTGGGGAGGAGGTACCTCGGATAAGCAAAAACTTTGATAAGGCGGAAGAAATAAAAAAAAAATCGAAAATTATTAAAAATGTATTTGAAATTGTACGTGTAGTGTACGTACAAACCACAAAGCACTATGTACACATACACATAGCTACGTATATTATACGCAGTGTATTAAAAGTGAAAATCTCACTAACATACATATGTCCAACACCATAATCGGCTGCGACGTTCCGGATAGTTTCTCCTTTATCTAATCTTATTGTTTCCAACTTCTTCTCCACACTTACAACGACTTTCTTTCTTATTGAAGAACCAACGACTTTAGCTCAAATTGCCATTTATCTACAAGTGAATACAATTATTAGGAATACACATACCATTGTGTTTTTTGTGTTTGCTTGGACTGAAGGCATATCCAAGTCATCGGTCAGCTGAATTGGAAAAAAATAATTTAGAGAAAATTAAAAGAATATTACTTGCGCATGAACAATACAAATAAATTATTATGAATAATTACCTCCAATGGTAGTGTCTCATTGCTTTCTGTCGATCTTGAACTCCTTTCGAGTTCTGGATTCTCAGCAATAATTAATGGTTTATTTCTCTTGGCTATGGAATTTTTCTTCAGTATTTCTGTGAAATCAATTTTAGCTGTTCTTCCACATTTTTTTCTTCTGAAATTATTGAACAGAAATTGTGGTAATTAATACAGTCTATCAAAAGTTTCAACTGTCAAATACCATCAGTTGCAAATTTTTTGTTGATGTTTCCTTGCTTGCGATTTCTTTTGTTCCACCAATACTTATTTCAGAAATTTCAGGCAGTTTAGGTATCGGGACTCTACTTTTCAATACCCGTTCAATTTCTTGTTCTGAACCTAGCCAAAATGCATAAATTTTATAGTTATTGTAATTGTAATTTTTAAATTAATTTAGCAGATATATCAATTATGTAATAGTTACCTGTATAATTTACATATGAATTTACAAGAGTTTCTGAATTGGAAATTGGAAAACATAATTTAATTTTTATAATTGCTGACTGGAATGTATATTAAATCATTTATTTTTAAACATACATACAGAAAATTAAAAAAACACATACCTAACAAGATTATTTGTGCATGGTAATGTCCTGCTTCCGTTTCAGTATCGATCCCAGATAAATCATTCCCATGATCTCCAGTTGGTGGCCACCAAATTTGGTGGCACTTACTTTTATCTAGGGTTTTGCCTGGAATATAGTTTTGCATCGTACAAGTTGGTACGGTAAATCTGCGTGTTGGCAGGTCCAAATATCTTATGTGTGCAAACATATTTGATTGCATGAATTCGATCGCTGAAGCTTAAAATAACGAGGTGTGCACATTGCCAAAATGGCTGCTGTGTAAGATGGCCAGCAACGTGGTTGAAGGCGAAAGTCGGGCACTGTTGCTAGCCACACATACATATACCGTATGTAGTACTATTTCTAGTATATTGTATATGAACGTATGTTTCAAGATTAGTTAATTAGATAATTAATTAACTATGACCGCATTTTCACAAAATACGCAATTATAAATTGCGGAATTATAAAATACGGAATTTCAAAAAACCGAATTAGGTATTATACATTTCCTGGTAGCCCTGTCATATGTTAACCCGTGATGATCTGCCACAGTAAATGGAAGACGGATATAGATAAATTCAATTTTAATATTAGATTTTGAGAGAAGGGGCACATAAAAGACAATGTTTGTGGGGGAAAACTCAATGGGAAGGAAATAGCTACAATACCAGCGATGCTCATAGTTTGCAGTCTGGAAGACAACTCTATTTTATTCACAAAATCAACCATATTTATACACCCAAAACCATGAAGGGCAAATGATATTAAAATCAGGAAGAGGAAGAGATCAGGAGGTCAGGAGGACCCAAGACTTAATTAGGGCCCTTTTGGTCCTTAGTAGGTCATTTCCTATTTGATAAATGAAAACACTTCCTGGTTACAAGGAAATAAATATATCCAATATATCAAATATTATTTTGCACAAAACTCAACATCGTTCTCTATCTCTTGTTCTCCCCCCTCTACTGCTTCTAAACATTACCACAAGTGTTCCAAGGTTTCTGTTCTTTTCTTGCATTTTCTATATAATTTTTCAATTTCTGGTTTCCAGTACTCTGTCGCTTGTACCACCGACCCTATCTGAAATCCAACTATCGTTCTTAGCTGGAATCCGTTCTTACAGGAATCCTTTAATTTGTAATTTTTGAAATGCTTGTTTCCAAATTGAGATTATTATTTTTCTAGCGCAAATGCGGCTTCGGACAAGCGATACAGAGTTTGTTACCTGCTGTTCCCCATTGTGTTGACATGTATGACGTATGTAGCGATTCCATAATGAAATCCTTCCAAATAATGGGCTTAGATTGTTGAGACTTTCTGCATGATGTTACGGAACATTGTTGTTTGTACATGTTGGGATACGTTTTCACGAATAAAACAGTTGTGGTGTTACACATGTGTTTATACAAATGAATCTTGCCATTCACAATGGGCAGTCACGATCGGATATGTATTATTGCAGTGATACCTCGCTAAGTCAAACTCAATGGGACAAGGGATACAATAAGGCGGCTCCGACCGCGCTTCCCCTAAGGTTTGGCTGCCCTGCAATTGACCGTGCAAAGTCAGTTTAGTGTGCTACATTGATTTAAGATAAATTTACCATTCGTTTTATCATTAGCTAATTTACTGTTTAATTAATGCAGTCCAAGTTTGCCAAAAATTGAAAAAATACACCAGGCTATATTTAAAATGATATTTTATTGCAAATAATATTTTATTAGTTTGCTGGGCCTCCTGCTACAACTCCTTCTTTCCTGTCGACAAGAATTACATGTATCAGATTATGATGGGGAGAGAGACTATACACATATTAAGGAGTTACCTCTGTGAGCCGTCCAATTTTGTTTTTGCTTCGTCACAAGTCTTTATTAAATTGCAAACTCTTGTTAAAGATTATAATTTTTTTGTTACCTGGCTAAGCCTGATTTGGCAAGCGTCTTCTAACAATTTGAAATGCCATGTTTTGGCATTTTTTTAAAGTTTTCTGCTCTTGCTGAAGAGCTCTCTGTGCACTTTTCAGCTGAGCATACATTTAAATACGCTTGAAACCTTTGCTTAAACTGTTATAAATTTTCATATTTTAACATCTCTTCAGAGCTGGACGAAGCTGACAGTTGCTGTGGCTACGGCTGAGCCTGCCACTGCAGCATGAATGGCTGCGTCGGATGCTGAGTCTGTGGCTGCATCTGTGACTCCCTCATGTGCTGATGTTGCTGCAAATACATGAAAACATTAAGAACGTATGCTTATAAATTACTGCAATCCAGCACTTGTAGATTGGCAAGTTCGAGGCTTTCTTCGTGTAGGCTGTCACTTGTCCTAAAAATGGATAAATATTACACATTTTACAGGAATTAGGTAAATGTTTTCTAATATTATTACTGGCGTGGCTCATCAAAATCAAGTAGAAAATGGAGTTGAGCGAAGTATGGCCAGGTAACATCTTCTGCCTGACCAGAACCGCTTGGATTATCAGATGAAATTTGGCGGTAAATTTTAAAAAACCGGTCCTTCTAACTTCTCCACCTTGTCTTGCATGCTTCAGCTGTTGAAATCAAATAAATAATCACAGTATTTACAATGGTGCACTATTATAATTTATAGTTCCACAAACTTTTGGGCCACGGCTCACCAGACTTTCAGACTTCAGTCGAAATATCAGTCCAGGCATTTTTTATTTTGAACCGTCTGCTGTGGTCCACATGCTTTTTGTCGTATAAAAATTCCCTTAAGTACACTGCATTGATTAGCGCTTCCTCGAACTTGTCGCCCATATTAGGTTTGGAAATTCTTGTCGTTCGTTCTACTTGGCGATGAAAATAACTACAAACGGCGATAAAAACAAGGGAAACAATTCATAATTCAAACCAAACACACTACTAACGTTTATCTGCAACAAACAGCTCATACTTATATGGCAAATTTGCTCACCTAGTCAGCTTCCTAAATTTCAATTTTGTTTAGCTATTCCTAAATTCAACAGAGTTAAAAAAAACCAACTGTAGATATAACAATATTAAATTGTAGTTTAACATTTACAATAACTTCTCTAAGAATTTACAAATTGTCAATAAATATCACATAGTTGCTGATTTATGGTAAAGCATAACTATTTCTGTATATAAATGTTGTGTTCATCATAAGTTTGGAGATTTAATTTGAAAACATCAATCAACATGCATGTGAGGTTTTCAAATGTTGCAAGGTTGAGGCATAAAAAACACACCAAAATGTTTTTCATCATATCTTAATTTTACAATATTAAGCAAACTGTAATAAAATTTGGCACATTTTACACAAACAAATTTGTAACAGAATATTGTACACTTTACCTGCGAGGATTACCTGCCACCAAACTCGAGTATTTCGTTTTCTCCAGTCCGCAGGAAATTTCCATATTTCTGCAATGATAATCCTTAATTGAATTTGAATATGCAGCAAAGGGTGTGGTACAATCAAAATGTGAAAAAAGACACCAATGAACTGCACAAACTATGCCTACAAACGATTCTCCAATCCGAAGTTCCCTTGTGGCATGATAGCAGGAAGCTTCGGATTTCTTCTAGCTCTCTTCCCCACTGAGTAAAATCTTGTACTTTCGATTTACTTGACTTGGCAAATCGAATGGCAAGATCACGCGCATTTTCTAATGAAAACATGAAATGGGGAGAGGAAAATGAAAAATATGCTCGCCAGAAGTTTTGTGACACATTTGGATATAAGGTTTTCAGGTGTGGCCTATTTGTCTGCCCAGAGCTGCCATGGCTATGTGGCTCCCCAGATGGCATTGTTCTAGAGGGAAAGTGGCATGAGGGGATTGACCCATTTCCAAGTCCATCTGAGCTGTCTCTTCTGGAAATCAAATGTTCGTCCAGCATCAGAAACGAAGAAATTCTTGACAAAGACGGAAAGCCCAAAGTACCCTACCTGAAACTCGAAGATCGTAAAGTCATCTTAAGAGCATCACACAAGTACTACACTCAAGTACAAGTTCTGATGTTTACCTTAAATTTGCAAAGGACCTACTTTTTTGTTAAAACAAATGTAGATTTTTTACAACTATTATTCACAGGGATGAAATATTCTTGCATTACCTACAGTGCTACCAAAATTAGAAGAGACTGGTGCCCCGCCCACAATGCAGACTGGCCAATACATCCTATGCAAGCATTGTGTACGCCAATTGGCCAGTCTTTCATTGCGGGCGGGGCGGGGCGGGGCACCAGTCTCTTCTAATTTTGGTAGCACTGTAGTACCACGGTTGGCAGAATTTTATTTTTGATGCTGGATACCTCATATTATGTAAAATTTGTACAGGACAGCCTGCATATTATACAACAAATTTAACATGATCTTGCAATATAGGAAATGATACGATGTAAAAAAAGAACAAACAATATCATTGGTCTATAGTTTTTTAATGATGTACTGTATTAAGAAAACCGGCCTAATTATCGTTTTCTCTTCATAATGGGTGCCTGTAGATTCGCTAGTACGCAGCAGAAATGCACACTTTTGTCCATGTGACAAATAAGTTCTGTGGGAACTCTGACATTCAGAATATTAAAGGGACGAGCTCTGAATCATTTTCTCAACATGGATCCTGACCGATGCAATTTCCACTGTTTCCTCCATCTCTTTAACTGAAAACTGGGGATTGGAAGCTCTTGGTGGCATAACAACCACAACCCCGGCGTTTTCACATTCCGTTTTAATTTTAGGAAACCCCCGATCTGTCATGACTACACCTGAACTGTCAAATAACTTCAATAATCCGCAGTTGATTGTTACTGCACCGTCAGAGGATCTACCTCCATATCCATTGGAGATAAAAGTTATGCAGCCAGCAGGTTATGTCCCTATGAGGAACTTGGCTGTATAGGGGAAGGTCGGACAAAATGGCCACTCTAAGCGAAATTTTGTGACACTTCAGTAAATAGGTTTAGAAGTTTGAAAATATAACATGTTCTTACCTGTAACATTATACTAATGAGTTTCTTAGCCTATTTTATGATATTTGAGTTTAAAAACGTGTAATGGATAAAACAAGCCAAACGTGAGTATGACCATTTTACCTGCCTTGTGGGGTAAAATGGCCACACCTATGGGGCAAAATGGCCAGGCAAAGGGTAGAATAGCCAAATCACACAAAATGCATTTATCCACAGAAAATTATTTTCTATTATCAAGGATCATTGAAAATTTTGCTCCAGAGTCAAGGTTTTTCATTGCTTTCAGCATATGCTGCTGTAGCCAAAAAGAAAAAAAATTCCTATAGCTAACTACCAAATAATAATTTCCAAATCTATCAAAAGATAAGTCTTCTCCTCATTCATTGAATACTTTCTGACAGTAGTACAACGATTCAAGGCTTACAGATTTCACAAAGAAAGGTTTTGGTCTTTTTTGAAACTCCTGCACAGTTTTCATGAGCCCATTTATGACAATTCTAGCAACAAATCCAATCGTCATCGGGTCTCGAGTTGGAATACAGCTCCGAACAGTACAGACAGGCCACATCCTCCTCTGAATTGCTTTTCTTTTTTTTCGCAGCTGGCTTTGTCGACTTTAGCTTTTGGGTAGGAAATAACTGTCTTGGTCGAATGGTCTTTGCAGCTTTTTCTGACTCGTGACTCCTTTTCTTTCATTTCTTGCAAATATGGTGAAGCTGTCAAAATCTGAGCTCCAACTGAAGGTCGTTTTGATCTTGTATATGATGGAGCAGCTGGCATTGGATTGATGTCATACGGTGAAATGATTTCGGCTTTTGTTTGAACACTGCTTGAAGATCCAGCTACTATTGCAATCCCTTTGATTTGGTCATCTTGTGCCTCAGTAGTGTGGTGTAATTCTTGAGCAGGGCTTAGGGCTTCATGTTCAACTTCATCTAAACCAAGCAGCAGTTTGTCATTTTCAATAATTTCATTAATATCCAAATCAGGATCTGAATCCTTTCTGTTTCTTTTATCTTTTTGGTTGACTTGTTGCACTGAAGTGGTGCTTCTTTGTTAGTTTCTCTCTTGCCTGCTCTGGCTGTTCGAATTACTGCACCTCCTGAAAGTCCAGGTTCAGCAAATTGTAAACCAATATCTTCTACAATGTTTGATTCTACATCTCCTACGAGTTCAGGATTAATATCCAATCCCTGGTCCTCAACTTCTTGCTCTTTTGCCATTTCCATTGCTTGTCTTTCAGTTGTCTCAGAAGCTTGGAAATCTTCATCTGAGAATTTATTAGGATTAAAAGGCCAAATTCCAGATTTTTCAAATCCCCTTGCAACATTCTGAATCGTGGCTGATTTCTGATATGCCTTTCCAAACAATTCTATTTGATAGATCGAAATCACTTTGCCAGGATGCGTTTTTAACCAGTATGTGAGCTCTTCATTATAATAGATCATAAATGGGCCATAAACAGAAACATCTATTGGCTGCATTTTGTGTGTGCAATGTGGTGGAAAAGACAAACATCACAATACCTTTTCCCCGACAAAATCCAGTAGCTTCCACACTCTTATGGCTACCATGACCATCAACTATAAGAAGTACCTTTAAGAACTATTGCCTCGATACCTTACTTTAAGATATAGAAACAGTGGATAGAAGGACAAAGCCCAAATTTCACCAGGATATAATGCCATTTTGTATGATGAAAAATAACAATTACAACCCTCACAGGCGCAGACTGTCACAACTATTAGCCAAATGCATGGGGTGAGCTGCCATTACAAAAAATAAGCAGAAGTAACTCCACTGTGATGACAAGTGTGACAACTAGCGCCATCTATGAGTTAATATAGGTTATATTTATATCGCAAATGGCCCCCTACTAGAAATATTGGTCTAATGGACCATAACGAAATCATCCGTAGTACGTATTGAAGTAGTGGCCCACAACACTTGTGGACCACTAGGCTGATGGTTTGTCCACTAGGCTAATGGTACCCCACTAGGCTAATGGTCCGTCCACTAGGCTTATGGTCCCCCACTAGGCTAATGGTCCGTCCACTAGGCTTATGGTCCCCCACTAGGCTAATAATCCACATTATATATTGCCTGAAAATTTGACTAATGTTGCAGGATTGTCAAAAGTTTGTCGGATCCAGATCTAGCTTCAAAAATGTAACACATTTATTACATAATTACAGATACATTAAATTTGTAATGACAGATGAAATCCTATATAGTGCATGTTCTACATATGGAAATGTTGCAACCAAAATAACCGTATAACATTTAACATATGCAGTGTGTATATTAAAAAGTCAATGTAGTGCGATCCTTGGTCAGCTCTGGTACCTATATCTAGAAAAGTTTAAAAATTGGTCGAGAATGCTACAAACAATCAATTTTTATTCAAACACTTTTTTTCTAAAACAAGTTACCAGTTTGTACGGAACAATTAATTGTGTTGGTTTTTACGTATGTTTCTATAGTTTCTTTCGTACTTTGGATAAATCTTGAATTTTTTCATTTATAAACTTATTAATTTTCTTCGTAGTCTGAAGGATTTCTTCTTCAGGTAGTTGCTTGCTCTCGAGGTGATATCTTAGGCAAGCTACAAGTAGAATTATCTTAGAATATAAATAAATCTTCTGAAATATATTGTCTTTGGAACTTGCATCCCACTGCTTAGAGCTTAGTTGGGGTCAAGCCTGGCTTCTGTGTGAATCCAGGCTTATTTTTTTGAGCGTTACAAGTTTGTCCTGTCACAGATCTCTGCTGCAGGACTTCTGGCGGCCAAATAGCCACAGTCAACTCTTTACAAAATATCGAAGTCGATTTCGCCAGCATTATATGTTCCCATTTCTTTTGTGTCATTTCAATATCATCACATATGTACACCTACAAGGATCAAAGAAATAATATGTATCAATCACAATGAAATGATTGAACACAGATAAAGCACTTACAGTTCCATCTTCTTGATAAATTGGACAAAATTTTGCATTGCTTATTAGCGGAACTGGCTGTTTAAGAGAAGTAAAGTACTGTCAGTTGAACCTTTCCAGAGGGAATATATATAAATAAATGAAATGAAACAGTTTTGACACTCACTTGTGCAGCATCTGCTGACTCTTTTGAGACTGTTTCGCTCAGTTTTGTGGGTATTGCAGTCTCTACACCCGCCTCGATATCGTCCTGTCCGGACAATATCTCTTTCTCAACCTGTATTAATTCTCTGTTGCCTGCTGTTGTGTACGTCATCATTCCTGCATGCATACTTTTCATGGTCACATACACATGTATTACATGATTATCAAACCAAATTACTTACCAGCATCTAATTGCATAACCTTTGTTGCTAATGCCATTTGTAAGGCATTATTTAACTCTCGTACAGAGTCTAATTCTTCCTTCAATTTACTGTTCTCGGCCTTCAGACCTGCTACCTCGACACTTTCAGTTTTTTCAATATCTAATATGTCATCGGATAGCAGAGCTTTCTTTTTTACGTCCAAAGTCTTAGTCATTAACTCCGTTAGTATTTTGCTTCGAGAAATATTTTCTTCCTTCCTTTTCTAAAGTCGAATAAGCAAAATATTTGTTAAAATTGCAGTGTACACAATCATTATGGTTAATTAAACATACTTTCTCTGTAGTTTGTCTTGGTCTTTTTGCCTCACTTTGAATTGGAGGTATTTCGTCTAGGATTTTTCTTATCGGCACCCTTCTGGATGAGGCTTTCGCTATGACTTCCTCTTTTGACACTAAAAAAATTAATACAGCAAGCTTTGTTCATTAATAGTTCAATTTCAGCCAAATTCATGCACACCAAAAAAATTAATATATTGCTTTACCTCCTACCATCAAGATTTGTGCCGGATAATATCCGGAGGCATCGCTTTTTCCTTCCCTTGGTGACTCCCACCATGCACTGTAACAAATGTTTTGCTTGAAGTCATTTGGATGAAAATCCTTGATATTTGTGCATGGGATATAATGTTTTATAGTTGGGGCATCCATGTATCAGATGCAGGCAAACATCTTTCAATACCTGTAAAATTTTAGCAAAGCATATATCAAACAAAATTGAGCAAATCATATGCCATGGAATGCATGGACACCACAAGATGCTCAACTAAATTAATACTTAGCTAAATAGTTCATAAATATATATTTAAATGATTAAAAAATATTTTTTTATCTAGCCATATATCAAATGAATTTTATACAGTAAATATAAACATATATATGCACAACATGCGAGGCACCAGTACTGAGTGCGACCTGCGAAAAGCTGCGTTTCCATGGGGTCACCGAAATCGCTATAACTCTTTTACTATTACAGATATCAAAACATACTAATTACATTATGAAAGTAGAGATTCCAAACTATTAGAAAATGTATTACTGTTGTGTGTAGCTTTTAGTTAAGACTTATTAATATGGTCTTGAACTTGGCGAACTTGCATTGCAAAGTCACCATTTTCAGGAAACCCTAACTAAGTTAGGGCTTTAGATCCGAGGCCGAATTTTTTCCTTGGCAAACTACAGTAAGGTTAATTTAAAATTTAAAACGGTTTATATTTGCAATTATTTCACCACTTTTTATAGCTCTGAACTTTGAAAATGTTGAAATGTGACCTTATTCAACGCCAATTATCATAAAAGGGGGAACTGCCAAAAATCTGAAATTGCTTGTGTACATTCATCAGCTTGGGAAAAATTGCAGAGTATCAAACGCAACAATTAATTCGTTCAAGCTCTCACAATGCACAAATAGTTGCAAATGTTATTCAGATATATCCCGTACAACATATAGTGCATTTATTTTGCTCAAATTTGCATATTGTATTACACTGATATTTTCATAAACGGTTCTAAGTGTGATAAATGCCTACAGCCAATGTTTCAACATAAGCTTTTCCAAGTATTACTTTAAGTGTGATAGCAACTTGTAATGTTGTATTATCGTCCAGTTTCTGTAGTAAACTCCAAACCTGTTAACTTTGCTAGAATATTTTCCATAGGAACCCATGCCTTATCTGCAATTTCTCTCATACTGAAAGGTATTGATGGTCCACTTGAATGTAAAAATTTAACGTAGACATCACTGTTTGCGTAATGACACTTGTTCAACCTGAGTAGCAAACCACTTTTCATCATAAACACTGACGCCTATACTATTGTCTATTCAACTAGAGTTGAGCGACTGGCCGACCCACTTCTATCTATTCCTAGAATTCGATGCAGCATTGGGCCATCCCATTACTTCGAAGGGTGGATCGCAGGTGCTTTGAAGAATATTCCCGTGAATTATATGACAAATTTACTCGTACAAAAAATGTATAAAAATACTGAATATGCAATAATTTTTAATATCAAATGAACATTACAAAATTGGTAATTTTTGGTTTGCACATGACATACATTTAAGAATCACTATCACTGTCTGTGTAATCAGATTCGCTTGTTTCTTCATTTGGGTCCATGTTAATGATCAAGCTTTCTACATCATCCATCAGTCCGTCATCCCTCCAATAATCATTTTCAGTGTTTATTACCTTCTCACAATAACTTTTCCAATTCTTGATTGGAAAACTATCAAATGCCTGATTTGCTAGATCGAGGATTTTTGTAATGTTATTATCAAAATTTTTTGAGGCGACACTTCTTTTGATTTCGCTCCAGGCAAATTCTGTTGCATTTAAATCACAGTGATAGGGAGGCAATCTTAATGTTGAATGTCCATTTTCTCGTAAAACGTTATCTATTTCGTATTCTGGGCCAACATTTTTCAATTTTAACAAGCTGCAACAATTCGGGTTTCCTCATGTCCGAACTGAATGTGATGTTCATTCTCGTTAGCCATTCTTGGATTTCTGGCTTCCTGTTCTTCGAACTTGGTGGTTTATTTACCTTCACACTATGATAGGATGCGTTATCCAAAATCAGCACAGAATTATGGATTAAATTTTGTACTAGCATTTCCAGCACCCACTTTTTAAATTGTACAGCGTTCATCTCCACGTGATAATCGCCACTTTTGGACTTGGCTCTGTACAACAACTTTGCACCAGAAATAAATCCATCCACATTTCCAGCATGTACAGTTACAATCCTTTCTCCTGCACTGTCTGTTTTGAAGATGCCGTCAACTCCTTCTCCTTGCCAACATTTCCCTTGTGAAATATTTGCCGAAATCCAGGTCTCGTCCATGTAGACAATGTTCCTTCCCTCCTCCCTGTATCGCTTGATTGTGCATAGATATTTAGCTCGCCATGCAAGTATGTCGCTTCTTTCTCTTATGTACCTGGATCTAATATTCTTGCATTTAACAAACTTGAACTTCATATCTTTCATAATGCTCCAAAGTGTGCTTTTGCAGCCCAGGAATCCTAATTCTTCTCTTGCTTTTACAAGTACAAGAGCCAGTGTTGGAACTTGCTTTCTTTCGATATAAAAACTCTGAATGATCCTCCGCAGAGCACATCTGTCGAATCCATCCATGAAATGAACCTTTGATCTGGGTCTTAATTTTCCTAATAAGGTTATGTACATTTGGCAAATTTTCGATTACAAAGTTTTACAGCATCATACCTGGCGTAACAATTATTCTTTTTTCTGTGGATTCCTTTCGAATTCTCACAACTGTTGAAACAGATTCCCAAACCAAAGCAGCAGTTCTTGCAATAGTTTGATTCACAGGTATTAAAAGTTTTTTTCATCTGCCTCTTTCTGGCAGAAATCAAGCACATTCTTTATAATATTTCTAGCTTCACTTTTTATTGTTTTCCCTCTCTTTCCTGTGCCCCGAACGGGCATTGATGCAGGAGCCTTCCTCTTGCGTAAAACAAATTCTTCTGGTGTGTTTGGGGCAGTGGTTAAATCCATATTTTGCATTAACTTATATTATTGAAAACCCTGCTGCAAAGGCTAATCAAAGCTTTGGAATAAATCAGGCGAGTGTCTGCACCACGTTAGTGGAATGCTTAAAAATATAACGACCACCCTTCAAAGTAATGGGATGGCCCAATGCTGCATCGAATTCTAGGAATAGATGGAAGTGGGTCGGCCGGTCGCATGCTCAACTCTAGTTAAACAGACAATACTAGAGTCAAAAATAAACCGGACTTTTGCAATTGCTGCCTTCCTATTATTCAAACAATGATGTCACTCTCTATACATGTTCCTAGACATATGATGTAGTGTCCTGTGACGTATCTTTGAACATGTATGAGTGCGCTGCATGCTGGGACATGCAAACATAGAGTCTACGTAGCTTGTTTTCCGGAATCAATTAAAGTCAAAATAAACAAAACTTTATCCGTAAATAACACTAACAATGAAACTGATTACATGGTTCTGCCATGAGGGATGTGTCAAAAAATTGATTCCAAAAATGTTTTGAGCAGTGGTATGGCCGTTGGCAGAAGTGTGTTGCAGCGCAAAGACATTACTTTGAAGGAGGAACCCAAAAATTGGCGTTTTTGAAGGCACCCACCCACACTTGTCATTTTCTGTCACTCCAGTCGGCCCCACCCACCCCCACCAGTCATGTCATTCTACCAAACAGAATTTAATGTATGAAGTATGAATTCCCTATTGTAAATATCCAACAGCTGTTGGTCCAACAGCTGTTTGTATATGGAACACAACAGGGGTGTTGGGCCAACTGGGTGTTGGGCCAACTGGGTGTTGGGCCAAC
>WWPM01024154.1:0-12246 GCA_023279145.1 Glomeris maerens | reverse complement strand
ATGTAATTATGCGCAGGGTGATCATAAAATCTTTCCTAATTTTGCAGAATTTAATTTCAAGTAAATGGTTCGAGTTTTCCTTGCAATAACATTTCATTTTTGCTAATAAATAATCTTTGTAATGATGGAAAGCTTCATGATCATTGCTACTTAAATCAAAAGTGCACAATCAAAATTGGAATTAAGTTAAGACAACTTAATTACATTGGATGTATTTATTTGTTATGACTCGTGTATGGTATTATCGTTAATTTTCTATTGGTGAATCAGAAAATGAAATATATTTCATCAGTAGCTAACTGAAATTTCTAGCACTTCAAAACACCCGGTGAATAGAAAACTAAACTGAAAAGACATGTTTGTAGCATACATAGTATTGATACTACTATAGTATTAACTACATAGGCCATTGATTGCATAGATATATTTTTTGGTACCGTGACATTTTGAAAATGTAGATTTGTTTTTTTTAAACTCATTTGCAATGTTGCATTTATAATTTTAATATTTGATGCATGGGTATGTATTCCATATTCGAATGTTTAATAATGTCTGGGATATAGAGGTATCATACTGCAGCATGACATTGAAAGTTTCTGTCCAAATTACACGGACTGTTTGCATAATATTGAACTTGGCTTTATTACTTAATACAATGATGCATTCTCGTATTTTACCTGTGTAATTCGACATTTTACAGTTAAATGAAATCAGGGTGTCTGTCATTCACGATTAATTGAAATAAATGAATGCCAATTGTTTTGAAACATGGTACTATATTTATACTCAAGTTTACATGTATTAGTAAATGATTGTAAACTGAGAAACTAAACAATTAAGTGAACATAAAACGATTTAAAACTTCAAAGACAGTCAATGATAAAATTTATGGTTCAGGTTTGAGAATGTTCAGTGTTTTGTAGACATTCTCGATCATTTCCACTTTCTTGATGCGCGTGTTGCACGTGAATCCATTTTGCCGCAACCATTCACTCAGAATTGAGCATTTAACTTTCCCCAACTGAAATTAGTTTTGTAAAACATAATACACTATTTAAAACTACCTACACATAACTTAATTGAACATTTCAGTGCAGATTTCACCTGTCCTTGCTTGGCCATCTTTTCAATTCTTCCGTCACCTTTTTTGGAATTAAAACTTATTCTTGGTTGAATAATTTCCTTCTAATGATAAAATATACAATATGAATATAAATTACAAGGCTCCTATTAATTAAGTTATTGTATAATTCTCTCACGTTTGCAAATATGAATGCATTTTTTGGTTGTTGGTAACTTTTGTTTTGGTCGTCTTTTAGCTTTGAGGATTCTAATAGGCCTCTGGTCACTTTGACCTTTGCAATAATGTTTGGCATGTTTGAGGAAGATTTCTTAAGTGCAGTAATATCTCGTTTATCTTGAATTTCAGTTTGTAAGTTGCGATCCAAAAGTTCTGCGGCTTTCACAAAGCCCAGTGGACCTTTGAGTGGATATTTGTTTGAACAGGCCCCTATGTTAATTGTAGGCCAAACTTTTCCTTCACCCTATGGGAAATTACTCCAATTTTCGTAAGAAAAATAATTAATTCATTGATTTATATTGGTTTTTACCTGCTTTGCGGAAGTTAGCTGCAATGTTGCACTTGCCATTTGGTTTTGAAATTGCCAAGGAATTCCACAGATATTTGGCATAATTGATAGCATATCCTTAACAAATGATTCAATGATAGGGTTTTGATCGATTCTGGGGATAATGACAATGTCGTTTCTGCAGATGCAGCATTCAGGATAGCTGAATCATAAATGGAGGACATAAGTGAAATATGTAGGTACAGAAACCTAAAGTTATTTACACAAAATGCGTGAAATCCCTCAGATTAAATCAAATTGTTACAAATTCATATTATTGAAGGTCACGAAGATCGTGAACTCAATTTTTGGTGGCAAATTACTAATCAGAAAACACAATTAAATATGTATTGACATTTGATGCTGAAATAATTTTGATTGTTGTTTTTTGTGACAACGGCTTTTGACATCTAATATAACAATTGTGGATGTAAAATTAATTGCGAATAGGCATTGTAATATTTCGTTATTTTCGTGCACATAGGATTTGACTGGCTGAAATCAATATTTGTATTATACTTTGCACTCGAGTAAAATTTGAAATGTTGCAATGTCTATGAAAGTGAATAAAAACAGTACGTGAATAATTGGTTGTCAATCATCCTGAAAAGAACGTTGTAGTATAAATTGTTTTCCGATTCGTTTGGCAATTGATATCCATACTGTAAAAGAAGCAGAATAGCAAAGAAATAGAATAAACAATTGGAAGAAGTAATATTTGGTATATCGTTACAGAATTGCGAAGAAAGAGTCGTACAGTATTTCTCCAGTAATGTTGCAACTCCTGATAGCTGCTGAAAACACTATTGTCTGGAATCGAGTGAGTGATGCTAGAAATTTCTCCTCTCTTCATGCTGTATTTTACATATACCCATACATTATTCATAAAAAATTTAAATATAATGTAATCCTCCCTCAATGCATGAGTGTCTACCAAATAACCAGCCAAATACTGCATTTTGTTTCGCAAATGCTCATATTATAGTACAAAAGTTGTGTATTCTTTGATGATTTTATTGAACAAATTGCAGTATTATTTTGCTTATACTATATTTAATTGGCAAATATATACATAAACCTTGGAAGTATGTGACAGCATGGATTGCACATGAAGTATTGTTGAATGCAATCATAATCCTTGTTTCGAAACTCTGCCAACATTTCAGGATTGACTCCAATGTATTCCAGCTAAAAAGTTAATGTACCTGATTTTTTTAAGCTTTATTTCGCCTTTATTGATGCATTTTTATTTTATTATGTATTATCAACGCTTACATCCATTTTGGGTAGTTTAATTGGGTAACCTTCCAATGCCAAATAACATTCGTCCGGTGTGGTGAATGCTTCCAATTCTGTTGAAATTTATACAATATAGTTTCTATGTCTAAATATATTGTACACTACAGTATTATTCGTATTTGTACTTATAGCATTGATTGGCCCTTGATTAGATAGAAAGTCTTTTCCTGTGAATGGTGTGTTGTTTTTGTTTTTGTTTTGAATTACTAGTTTGTACTTTATTACATATTCATATACCTTCAACAAGTAATTCTCCAACACTGTTCCATTTCGGTGTTAAGCGTGCTCTTAAACTGTATGACAGACATGTCTTCAATTCACTTGAAATTACTTCCTCAGTTTGGGATACCTTGATTTTGACATGTTATAATAACGATTTTAATGTAAAACAGTTTAGGTAATCAAACTCACAGTTAGTTTCAAATTTTCAAGTAAATGAGTAGTTCTTCTGTCTGTCAGTGTAGATTTCTACAGGGAAATTGTAATTTTCAGTGACTTTTGAAAGTCATATTGCTTTGTATTTGAAATATTCCATAATTTTCCCATGTTTAATTTTTTTAAAAAGTAGATTTTATTTACTGGAAAAATGGCAATGATTTCCTGGTGGTTTTCTGCATGTGGAGATGCAATCACTAAATCTTCAGATACAATTAATTCTCTAGGAAAGATTATCATGAAATTAACAGTATTCATTTCGTCTAATTCAACAAGAACTGTTTATTTGGTTTGTTTCTCACCTACACTTCCAAATAGTGTAGTTGAGCTGGCGAAACTTTGTTTTCGAGTTTGCCATTTTAAATGCGCCTACAACACCAACAGTATTTTCATCTTCACTCACTAATCTTACAGATACCAAATCATTAAATTGATTGGGCATATTCCAAAATAGAAGTCGAGGCGATTGCCTGGGCCAATCATAGAGCGCTGGGCGATTCATTGTGCCGGAAATTTGAATGTTGCACAAATGCAAATTCGAACGTTTTCAAATTTTGGCGGTTTTCCGTTAATTTCGAATGTGGCACCATCTAGTGGCTGCGCAATGAACTAAATTGTTGCACCTTTTATACAGGGTTGGGCAAAAGTAACTGTACACTTAACAAATTTCAATAAAAATTACAGTAAATAATACAAACTTGCATGATTCACTCCCTACAATTTTCTTCGCGATTTATATAAATTTTTATCTCAACTCTTATTTAACATTGCTTTTTTTTATTGTTAAATGGAATAGACACATTCACCCTCTTGTTGCAACAAAGTGGGCGGTTACAATCGAAACGCTTGTGCTAGGATTGGTCAGTGCACTTTGTATCGTTCGCGCTCTTGAAGAAGCAACCAATAAGACAAGGGGGGCGGTGATGTACGTGTCTATTCCCCTAAAGTTTAAAGTTACTTTTGCGCCAACCTGGGCAAAGTTATCAAACTATTTCGCCGATTCTCGCGAGGTAGTTCAACTTTAATAAGGTCGGTAACGCTGACCTTTGGCCTCTATGAACAAGACGACTCAATGGGTAAGTACTGTAATATTTTACAAACAATTTGCACTTTATTTTCGTTTTTTAATTAATATACGCATATTTGAATATATGTACGTTTCAATAACAATTCCGGTGAAGTTAATATGCATTTATTGATCCTGTAAGTTATGTGTGCATTACGAGTACAATTTTGGAATTTATTTTATGTAAATTATTAGTTTAGAGAGAAACCAATTGGATGTTATTTAAATTTGAAGTACGTAATTGTGATTCGTCGTTTATTAAAATGTTTGCGCGAGTAGACAAAAAGAAACGAAAACCATGATAACCGTTATTAATGTAAAAAATATTAAAAACAAAAAATGTAACTTGGATGCCTCCTGTGAGGTTTGAACTCACGACCCCTGGTTTACGAGACCAGTGCTCTGCCACTGAGCTAAGGAGGCTTGACGACGTAACCTAGATCTACAACGCTATACATACTGAACGCAGTAACCTGTCGCTTTCATTTCAATGCAGCCATTTATCCGAACGGTAGAAATTCATCATTCGATAAATGCTAAAATAACAATCGACATGTTAGGCTGTGAGTATTGTCTTCAGCCGAATTGCGCCAAATGAAATACTCATTATCTGGGAGTCGTTATTGCTACGCTTTCCATGTGGGTAATGAATAGTTCCGCGAAGTACTGTTTGGTGGCGCTGCATACGCCTTCTCTTCCAGTACTGCCCTCCCCCATTGTTAGGGTAGTGGATCGTCCCACGCACGCTCATTGAGTCGCGGCCCGGCCGGCCGATTTCAGGCTGGGATTGCGAAACCCCAACCCGCCCACGAAATCCATCTGTCTAATTATAATATTGTAATAAAATTACTATGCATGTGTTCTTTTATGGGAACATTCCGAAAGCACATTATCATTTTTAAATGTACAAGTTTAATTAAGTGATGATCCAATAACATTAATAATTGGCATTGACTGCCATGTTTTTTCAATTGGGCCTATTAATCTTTTTCAAAGGTAACTTATGTCCTAATAAAATGACCTTGACCTGAAGATTACTGTTTCCAGACTAACCACAGTGTTCCTAAATGATGAAACTAATAACCAAATAAAACAATATTATTTAAGATTTTTGTCAAGAAATGAAGTGAATATTTGAAGTGGTGACAGATATATGACTATTAATGTTTTATAACTTGGCTAAAAAAACTTATTATTAAAAATATAAATAATTCTTGTCTGCAAGCATCATATGTAAATGCTACGTTTAAAATTGGCTTTCCTAATTGCATTATATGAATTTTCACGGCATAGCTGTATCATATGCTACATGGGATATGGTACAGTGTATATTGATTTTTTCCGCATCTCTGGATGCTGTGCAGCTACTCTTCATACCGCATTCAAGTCTGATAGTGGAGGTTGTTGACATTCAGCACGTACAAATACGATGTTGAACTTGACAGAATTCCTTCTGCTCAGTCTGCTATTCATATCTAATTTGGAGAGAAAAGGTTAGAGACGAGCATTGCACATTTCTTTATTGAAAATGTTAATATTTCTGGGTAGAATTCTCTCAAAAAGGCAAGAAACGGTGCATGTGGTCATTATGTGACAGTATATTTCATCGATTTTCCTATTTCAGTTACAAATTTACACTTTAAGTGGGATTAAACTTGACATTAATACGAAGCGGCAGTGGTTTTCAATCGATTGACCTCTAACCTTGTGCTTGCATGTTTCTCTTTTATCGATTGCAATGAAGTGAGAAATTCAATAGATGGATGATACAATGAAAATTAGTTATTCTGTGCGATTTATTTCGTAAATAGCCAACAAGTGATACCACATTTTTATGCACGCGTCGTAACACATTAGCAATGTATATAAATTCGCTCATATAAATGCAAGGATTGTGAATTTATGAATTCATAATATGTAATCTTATGTGTAAGCTTCAATGAAAAATTATTGAACCGATCAAGTGGCATTACATATAAATTCAGTAATTTTTGTAATGCCTATATTTGACATAATTGTTGTTCGAATTGGCGTAAATTCAATAGATGGAATTAGATGGTTGTTACATTTTTTGTACATAGTTGATGAAGCATCAGCAGACACTCCAAAGTTGAGGTTCATAAAGGAACTTCCCAATGAGCTACAGTTTTCTAACAGCGTAGGGGTGAGAATCCCTTGTTCCGCAGTTGGGCAGCCCAACGCGGCTTTGGTATCATGGGAACAAATGGATGACATGCCATTAACAAATATAAGTGGATTAAGACAAGTGTTGCCTGATGGAACCATGCAGTTGTTCCCCTTCCACTCTCAAGATTTTCGACAGGATGTACACATGGGAACTTACAGGTGCAGAGCATCCAGCACCCTGGGGACAATTATCAGCGCAAACCTCAACCTACGTGCAGGAAAGTATACGAATTATCCCCTGGGGTGCTATTAAATGCTTGGGTAGAAGTGGTACCCATACAGAGACCAATCCGATAACCATACATATTTTATTTATGTTTCGGGAGCTGAATCTCGTACAGAAGCTATTTGAGCACACTTCTATAAACTCTCCAACAAATATTTTCTGAGCGCAAATGCTCCTAAATAAATACATATTTTTTTACAAAATCAGCCGATGAACTAGAGCTATATTCGAAAAACGATGTTTCAGAATTAGTTGCCTTAATAGTCCTCATTTCCATTGCTGAAAAATTAATTTCACTTGTCATAATATCGTAATTGATAGCGCATTATGCTACATCGCATGCACTAAGTACCCTAAGTAAACTCATTAATTTTGAAATAATTTTGTGCTAGGTTGTTAGTTTGAAAGTAATGTTCATTAAACTGCATTAATTCTCTTTTAACATAGCTCAATTAATTATCAGATAAAAATGTTTCTGCATCTGAATTGCACGTTCTTTCTTCAAGTACTTAACAACGTTAATGACTAATTAGAACAATATATTCATAAAATGCATGCTTAGTTAAAATATTTACATTGGGCTAAAAATAGTTGCTGCATTAGTTTGCACAGATATTACTTTTCCTCGTTTTTTGAATTGTAATGCGTATGCAGCGAAATCTAATGATCGATGGTATATTAACAGTGATGGACGTAGATTACGAGTCAACTGTGTACGACGTTTTTGCAATCAGAGGCAACATGGCAGTAATTCGTTGTCATGTTCCAACCATGCTTGAAAATCATGTGTCAGTGGATGCATTCATCAGGGATGACACCTTGAAAATCACTTCATCAGTAGAACCAGGCTTGTAAGCTTTCTTGTCTCAAGTTTATTACAATTTCTTCGAGAAATAATGCTGCCAACTAATCCTTGCTTTAATTTCATTGCGGTGACATTTTTATTTCCAACTTCGCAGAAGGCAAATATTTTCTCTCTAAAGGAGGAGTTCTGTACATTACTGATGTTGGACACGGTGATGCTAACAGAGGATTTAAATGCCAAACTTCTAACCGATTAACCAAAGAAATCCGCACCAGTTTTAAACCAGGAAAATTATTTGTTACTGGTACTACTTACATACAACTGCGCTAACACATTGAGTTCAATTTGCTTTATTAAATTATTTATAATTGTGTGATTTCTGAAAGAGCCACATGGAAACATTCCTCCCAAAATATTGGATTCCACCAAGATATTGTCTGCAAAAGAAGGACAGACAGTTCCTTTAACATGTGTCACTCAAGGTTGGCCATTACCAACAATTAAGTGAGTTAGTATTTGCAGGAGAAAATAACAAAAAACTGTATTATTTGTATAATCATGCGCATTGTGGGCTTTCAAGGTGGTCCAAATTATCTGGAGAGAAAGAAGTGTTAATTTTTCCAGATACCAGATTTAAACAAACATCTGTTGGATTGATAATTTCAAATATTACATTCTCCGACTCTGGAATTTATTTTTGCCACGCAACAAATGATATTGGAGCAGACAATGCTGAAATTACATTATCAGTTTCCAGTTAGTAGATAAATTTATATATTGAAAATTGTATACAAATGTGGACAATTTCACAGTAACAAATTTTGTTGTCATTGCGTTTAGTTCCACTGCATGCTGAAGTGCACCCAGATTATCAAGAATTAGATCTAATAAAAGGCACATTGAAGCTAAATTGCGTAATTTTCGGGAAGCCGGTGAAATCCCTTTGGTGGACAAAAAATGGAAAAGTATTACCAAATTACAAGACAGAAAACTTGTATTTAAATTCAGTTTCTGCTGAGGACAAAGGTGTCTACCAGTGCTTTGTTCAAAGTGATACACACACAGTACAAGGATCAGCAGTTGTAGAGTTAGGATGTGAGTTGAAATTTTAAAGTTTGGCAATATACATAATCGCATTTTCACATTACACCATTTTAAAGCATTTCAGCCGTCTTTTGTCAACACTTTTCCTGAAACTACTTTATATGCGAGCTCTACTGTAAATCTACAATGTGAAACCAATGGCAACCCATTGGCAAATATTTCCTGGCATTTGGATGGTCTACTGCTACGTAGTATGGAAAGGATTCTTATTGAGGAATTCTCAAAAGGCAGTATGAATATATTGAGCACACTAAAAATTAAATCTGCTCAAGTCCAAGATGGAGGACTTTACACCTGCTCTGCAAAAAATACTGCAGGAGAAATCCGACATGGTGCTCGTGTTAATATTTACGGTATGTCTTATTCTGAAATCAATTTTTATTTCATTTAAGAATACTTTTTACATGGTATAAAAATGTCTGCTATTCAGGAGCATTGGGCTCGCGCAGTAGTCCTGAAGTAATTGTAGTTGTTGGGAAAAATGCCCACTTGAACTGCCCAATATACGGATATCCTGTTAAATCGATTATATGGAAACGTGGTAAATACAACATCTAACTTTAAATATATAATTGAGCAACAAAGGATTATAGAAGGATAAAGCAAGAGTTCTTTTCTTTGTCTTAAATCTGTAAGGTAAAGACAAATTGCCAGTGGGACTGCATCAGAAAGTGCTTTCAAACAACACACTTCTGTTGAAAAATGTTAATCGAAAAGAAGATAATGGTGACTACCAGTGTGTGGCAAGTGATAACGACGGCAATGAAGTTACTGCGTCTGTTAAAGTTGCAGTAATGGGTAAGGTATTTGCTGCTCATTATCATAATGCCAGGCGTACATTTAATGCATGGGGCACATCAAGATGAACAATTTATGCTCCAATTCCCTATATGGTGCTAACTATTGGTGATTTTGGGATTACGAACTAAGATTTAATTAAAATTAATAACATTGTCTGCATTGGAGCGTAATATTCTCAATCCCAGGAGAAATAATATTAAGCTAGCTTAATTTCTCATGGGATTCATTTTATGGAAAGATTGGAACGTAAGACAACAAGTACAGTGCTTTTGCTATTAGGACGATATTATAAGTACTAGAATTTAATTTGAAATTGCAGTGATGCCAAAGATTATGCCGTTTTCATTCCAAGAAGATTTGTTGCGTGAAGGCATGCGCGCGCAATTGCAATGCGTTGTCACCGAAGGGGATCCTCCTATTAGCATAACTTGGTCCAAAGATGGACTTGCAATCCCTCAAGAGTTGGATGTGTCTGTGAGAGAAGTGGACCAATTTTCGAGCATCATGGCTATCCGAATGGTCACTCCTAAGCATAATGGAAACTACACCTGTGCAGCAACAAATGCCATTGGGACAGTCATTCAAAGTGCACGATTAGCTGTCAACGGTAATTATTTATAATCTGTTCATGTTTCGCAGTTCCTCCCAAGATCACACCGTTCGCATTCCAAGACGACCAGAACTTCAAAGGAATGCGTGCTCATATCGTCTGCGCAGTGAGCAGAGGAGACCTTCCACTGCACTTTCACTGGCTTAAAGACTCCAAACATCTTGTCCATTCCCTTCTTCAGATCAATATTGCTTCAGTAGACGATTATTCCAGTTCCTTAAGTATCGAAAGTGTTTCTTCCAAACATTCTGGCAATTACACCTGTGAAGTTAGTAATGGTGCTGGAAAAGCCTCGTACACCGCTCAGCTTCTCGTTCAGGGTAATTTCCATCTGACTAACTGTACTGCTACTATGATGCAACCACGTGCAGCGAAATGAATTCCTTATAAGAAAATATACTATATTTAAAAACAATTTTATTTATTGGCCCATTACCTGGTTGCAAAAATGGAATCCATATTTAGATGATGAATTTTTTCTGGAAAGTTACAGATTGCCCTCTTTCAAAATTT
The DNA here is from genome assembly GCA_023279145.1 of Glomeris maerens. Taxonomy (NCBI): domain Eukaryota; kingdom Metazoa; phylum Arthropoda; class Diplopoda; order Glomerida; family Glomeridae; genus Glomeris; species Glomeris maerens. The sequence continues at coordinate 1,572 of WWPM01024154.1, read as the reverse complement.
GTATAGACTAGTTAAATTAAATTATGGCTTCCCCGTGCTGGAATGCTCAGAGGTCGAATCTCGTAAGTTCTGCAAATACAATTTCCCCAAATTGATTCTATTAAATCATGTATGTAGGTATTAGATATTTTGCGCACAGAATGCTAATGCCATGATACAAACATACACGTGGATGACTTATGATACAATCTCTTATTCTTCCAATCCTCTAGCTGATAAAGGAAAATTTACACATACATTTCTGATCTTTGAACTTGCAATGGAGGGTCCCCAAACTACGCCTAATAACATAATGCTTAAGAACTTGTGTTGCACGAAATTATTTCATTTGTTCCCATAAATTTACTATACTTTTGGCTTTTTTAATTTCTTGGCAGTTTCCCCAAGGATAGTGCCCTTTTATTTCCAAAATGACCAAATGCTCGAGGGTGCTTTGGCTCGAACTACATGTGTGGTCTACCAGGGGGATCTCCCACTCCAACTTTCTTGGCTGAAAGATGGCAGACCTGTAAATGATGACTCTATAGAAATTAAAGCGGTGGACGATTACACGAGCCTGTTGACGATTACCAAAGTTGACAGCAAGCACTCTGGGCTCTACACATGTGTTGCCAAAAATTCCGCCTCTGATGCCACACACTCAGCTGATTTAGAAGTCAAGGGTACATACTCTATTTTCATAGTCTTTTTTTTTGTTTGTGTTTCATTTAGTCCCTCCAAAGATCGTGGCATTCTCATTTCAAGACGATGAGTTGGTTGAGGGAATGTACACTCGAGTGTCTTGCGTCGTTAGCCGAGGAGATCTCCCCATTGACATTTGGTGGACTAAAAATGGCCGCACCATCTCCCCTGATAACAAAATGCACATTACTGTTAGAAAAATGGATGAATTCACTAGTGTGCTGTCAATTGATAGTTTGGCTTCCCTACACAATGGCAATTACACATGCTTTGCAAAGAATGGTGCTGCAGCAACATCCTATTCCACCCTATTAATTGTTAATGGTAATTATATTATAATATTCCTAAGGATGTTACATTGTTTTTTCTCTTGACAAACCAAATATTTTTTTTAATGTAACCTACACATGAAGATGTGTTTCACTATAGTTATATGAAAGATCGCCTTGTATACGTTCAATCACTATTATAAACACATTCAGATTTTGCCAGTTTTAATCTACATATTTTCGTTGATCCAGTGCCACCCCAATGGTCCATTATGCCAGACAGCCAAATATCTGTAATCCAAGGCTTGCACGTCAATATTGATTGCCGAGCAGAGGGATTTCCAGAACCAATAATGACTTGGGTTAAAACCACTGGTAAATTTACAGTGAATACCATTAGTTTCGTATAATTATTATAAATATATTCTGGATAATGTAGGATCGGGAAATAATGCTTCTGAAAAGCCAGTTCAAAATAGCCCATATCTGACTGTTCATGGAAACGGCACCCTGACAATTGTTCAAGGAAGAAGCGAATTGGAGGGTTCATATTACTGTTCAGCTTCAAATGGAGTGGGGAGAGGCTTGACTACTGCAGTTCAATTGGAAATTCAAAGTAAGC
>WWPM01024152.1:0-11797 GCA_023279145.1 Glomeris maerens | reverse complement strand
AAAGGGGATATAGCTAGCTAGCTAGCAAACTCTGTTTATTAACACACACAGAAAGAGAGCGAGAGAGAGAGAGGAGTGAGCTTTATGACCTTTTACTCTTGAGAATAAATAGGGCTATAGCTACCTGGATGCATGCAAGAGAAATGTCAATGGAAATAGGGGTTGAAAATGGCGTTGCTATTCTTAGGTGTAGTTGGACACTTTTCCCACAGTTTGTGAGATAAGCGGATCGATGACTAAGTTAGTGATCACGAGTGGACAACAGGCGGCGCTAATCGGTGCAAAAGTGTATGGGGTGCAGGGAGGTCCTTTGCTTTTGCCCCTGCAGGACCCACCTTGCAAATAAGTCACATACAACATTTTACGTATACACTGTATATAATAGCCTTGCACAATTGCACTTGCAGTATAAACCGAGCTTGCAATCGTAATAATAGTGCAGTGACACGCATGCAATTACATGCTATCATAATAACAACTGCACAAGTTTACAAAATGGTGTGCAATCGTGCAAATTGTCATATAATCACCAGTGCAGTATATAACATATATTATTAGGTCCCATGAGAGAATACTCATTATGAATCTCACAAATGTGCGCTTAATTAAAATCACCACGGACATCCACATAAATATCACACTTCTATGTATGCATAAGTTATTGATTTGAATAGAAATTCATTTTGACATTAGTAATTCCCACAAAATATATTACTTTCCCATTGTGATTGATATTAGTGTGATATTGATTAATCTGATGAACAAGTTGACATGCAACGTAATTTGAATAGCAAATATCAAAATTGATTTCTGACTATCCAGTGTATGCGTTCTTGATCGAGATGTGGGGAGCATGAATTATGGATGTCACATTTTATGTGGGTCCTACTTAAAAACCTATAAGCGTTTGGGGACATATAGGTTTATAGGAACTTTATGTCTTGTTTTCACGCAGGGAAGATACCCTGTAAGTATTGCCCAGTATTCTATCGATTCCTATTTAAATTTACCATATTTGGAAAATAAGTTCCAAAATTATGAATTGCATTTGCATATATTACTACTATTTATAACAATTTTCATTAATAATTATTAGTAGATTTTCTTATTTCAATACAATACAGCAATATTTTTAAATTAATTTACATATTTTCTTTGCCAATATATGTATAATATATAATTTCAATATTTAATTAGGTATTTGTTAATGAATTCAATTGAATTATGCATACATGAACACCTGCTTTGAGTTTATATATTAATTAAAAAATTACATTTTATATTAATTAGCACAAAATACTTATAATAGGCAATTTCCAATTGTTCAAACTTCACAATTTTTCCCATGTATATAGTACGTTAAGATTATTTAAAATAGGCTTAGTTAAGTAATGGTTGAGTGCATTTTGTGAAAATGAAGCATGCATTGCAAACTATATGATCTTTGCATGAGCTTTCAATTATCGCAGACTTGGGGCGTTTTCAATGCGCATCCTAGTTGATTCTGGCTAGCAATTTGTGGCACTTTCAATTAGCTGCCTACATACGTATATGTATATGGCAAGGAGAACATAAAAGTCTGGAAATAGGTACGTAGTAGGCCTACCGAATGTATAGGCAGGGAATGTATTCCCACGCCCAGCAAAAGGCAAAAGAGGGTTGCCAGCAAGCTCAATGGTTTCCAGAAATGGAAACAAAAACTAAATAAAGTTACATGCGGTTAAAAGAGGCCCCAAGATGGCGACGTGCCCCAACCATACAACACTTTCCCACGCCCCTTTACGTGTACAGCCTTAGTTTTCAGCGTTTTTAATCATGTTTACAAAAATGCCCATTTGTGTAAGAATTCAGTGGATTCAGATCCCAGTGTTGTCCCCTGGTGGTTAACTTGGTAACCAATAGTCTAAGCAATATAACACACAACCTTATTACAAATATAAGGACCAAGTAAAAAAGCGGATTTCTATCTGCAAATTGACGAATTTGTCACGTTTTACCTTGATGTGGCTCGATCTCCAGTAAACTTTAATTGAACAGAAAAACATTCTAGATCGTGTGAGAAAATTTCAGTTGATTGTTGGTTTCAAGGCCTACAACAAAAGGGGAAATCTGGGTTTTTTGAAATATTGCACGAGATCGCCACACAACACGGATTCAAACGGGGTAAAACCCTATCAATTTCAAACCACAATTCACAAATTAAGAAAAGTCAAATTTGCAATTCTATTTTTATAATTAAATTACAAACACTGAAAATGTTTATAAACAGTTTTATTGGAAACAAAACCTTCACTTGGCCCTTGAAAGACGTCACAACCAACATTAATCAAGTAATCGTATACTATACTTTGTGTGCAAAATGTTTGTGAAATAACAGAAATGGATACACTAATGCACAAATATTATATGAAAATGACAAAAACTATAAAACATTGCACAAGGCAAAAGTTTGTTTCTCTATATAGAAAATATCTTGAAACCTGCGAAAGTTACATGTCACATATTACATCTAATTATCACAATACATAGTATCAATCTGAAAGTCAAATTAGTCTATATAATATTGGAGTACACGTAGATTTCAATTTGACTTACAAAATTTCCGATTTTTTCCAACTACTAATGTACGTACAAAAATGGCAATTTATAATAGTATTTATTCCACATTTCCCAAAAATTGCAATATGAATGGCATTGAATGAAAGGTCGTATCACTCTTAATATTGAATACGAATTTCAATATAATATAGATTTACTGGTGAAAACAAATATTTAAATACTGTTTTTATGAAGTATATATGAACATCTGAAATATAAATTCATACATCCCAAAAAATTATATAGTGTCTTACATATCTGAAATTATATAGTACAAGTAGCTCCCTTAAAAGATTTGTGCTATATCTATAGGGTATAAGTTTTGTGTATTAAAAGATGGGAGATGAAATTGAATATGTTCGGCTTTTTAAAAAATGATACGATGACTTGCACGACTTTGATTGATAGTCAATGGCGCTAATTTGATTACAAATCGGATATGGCACGCCGGTCGGAGCAAAGAAACATTCAGCACAGCACGTGTGTCTACAGTATGTACTGTGTCAACAAAACTAAACAACAAACATGCAGAAAACTTATAGGAGAAAACAATCTCTATATAGCTTCATGCAAACATTGAAGTGCCTCTCGAAATCTCGAGTACATTTTAGTACTTCTTTGGCTGTTTCTGTTTCTCTCGCATATACAGGGTGTTTCCGAACTCGGTGGACAAACTTGCAGGGTGTATTCCCTGCATAAAAACTAAGCAAAAGTTCCTATAAACCTGTGTCCATAATTTACGCTCCCCACATCTTTCCATTGATCATTTATTAAGGACTCGTATGCGATCCTAATAAAGATGTGAGGAGCATGAATTATGGATGTCACATTTTATGTAGGTGCTGCTTAAAAACCTAAACGTTTGGGACATGGGTTTATAGGGACTTGGTCTAGTTTTTATGCAGGGCATATACCCTGAAAGTTTGTCCACCGAGTTCGGAAACACCCTGTATATATTCAAACAAAGTAATCTTCCAATTGCTTACACTCAATAATTGCGGCTATACATAATAATTGTTCTATATATAGAATTCTTTAAAGTATGATCGAATTAAACAAATTATCAAGCTTCATATTGCGGGCAACAATTCAATTATTAACTTTTTGGTTTGATGTTAATTCGCCTTAAATGTCATCCTATATGACAGGATTAAATTACCAGAAAAACTTTCATATCTATCCTTGGAAAAAATGAGTATTTTCGCTTAGTAAAAACAGTGTTCATGTGTGAAAACTAACAGTTCATTCATCGATGAACTTCTTTCCCTCTATGCCAGGAGGTGAACTCATTATTGACCTGAATGGTCTCATTTAAAATCTCATTTGCCTCACTGCACAAACTGAATGCTAAATCGCTTTCTTCGATTTTTAACTTTCATTTGTTAATCTGTCTTATAATAATCAGTTCTAAAACTAAACTACACTGCAAAAAATTACACCGTAATTGAAGAACCTTTCATAAATTAAGGATGTCAGTATTTCAAGATTTTGGAAACCCAGCTTTTATGAAAATGTAACACAACTTTCAAATGTGATTGTGCAATAATAATTTATTTGTCATCTATTACATAGAATTAATTGTTGCTTGCATAATACTGTACTATATAAAGCTTATTCTGGTTTGGGCTTATAAAAATTGCTAATTTTCTCGTGTAACATCAACATCTTTATTAATTTTTAACAAACCTCATGTCCAATTACCACGTATTTTTTTAACATAATTACTGAACGTTCCCCGACTATATTTTCCCGGTATTGTATCATATAATTACTGTTTTATAAATAACTCATCTGAATCTGATTATTTCAGTTGGCAATTGACGTGATTACAAAGTATGTTGCAGAAAAAAAACAACACTTACTACCAAATAATACACAGACCTATATACTATTACACAACGAGTAATAATGATATTGGGATTTATTATACTGCTATTTTAATTGGTGGTAACGCAACTCAAGGCGACAAAAAGACTGTTATTATATACTGAATTTGTCCACCTGGAACTGGAAGAAATTTCCTTTTTGGCATCCACATATACACTTAGACTTAGTTTGAATAACAAAGATGCCAATTTAAACTTCATCAAACAAATCAGCCAACTTATAAACGGAAGCTATTAACCATGAGAGATAGTAAATTCAGCAAGTGTAAAAAAATAGACGCTGTAAACAAAGAACAATGGGAAGGTTATGAAACATTCTCCTAAATGTAGGCTACTATAAATGGTTAATAAATATTTATAAACTGAAATGTTTTAGCTATTTTTTTTAGATAGCCTATACAGATGATCTGGTGACATCCATTTGCTTCACAGTCCTATTTTTATACTATCAGAATTATTTTAATAATTGATACTGATCACCTGAAATCAAATTTGTCATCGTGAGAATTTACATAAGAACAGCGTTAATTCATTGAAATTGCGTTCCATTACAGCACAAATTTAGCTCAAAAATTACATCAAGTTATACAAAAATGAAATATGTGTTACTATACTTGCTACTACATTCAACGCCACCTGACGGCATAAACTGCTACCATTAAAAGAAAAGCAACTTTCAGTCGTATTAAATTACCATTGCACATAATTAAAAATCACATGGTCTATTCAAAAATCTTGTCCACATTTCATTATTAGTTTTAAATCTGTTGCAAAAATTAACGAATTCAGAAAATAAGTATTACAACTTTCGAATTTTACCAAAACTTTTTTAAAGGTGATTGTGGCATCATTCAAGTTAAGCTATCTAGAATTTCAATTGCACCACTATATCTAAACATCCAGTACAATTTCCAGACATTAGCACTAAATATATTGATATTGATTCCATAAATATACGGTTGAAACACTCATTTCGTCTTAGTTCTAAATTCAGACAAGTGTGGTGACGCTTCAGACAAATACTCAGCCCTATTTATAGTGAAATTGTGTCAATTCCATGAAGCTATACACATTACTTGTTGAAACAAACTTTCTTAGAAAGACCGTTTGCATTTGTTTTTGTTCTATTATAAAAGACAGGAGGGAGTATATGGGGCCTATATAGGTGCAAATTGCGTGTCCACTATATGAGAAGGGTTGACAACTGGTCAAATGGCGGACAATTGAAGTGAATTGTAGTTATTGCCAAAGCAAGCTAGGCTCTACATAGGGAAAAAGACACATCATGTTCAAGAAGTAGGAAGCGAAAGAGAAAGAGAAGGAGGAAAGGACAAACAAACGGCCCATCTTGATAGGTTGTTGGCAAAAGAGGCAAAAGGGCCCCGGCAACGGCGCAAACGGCAAAGGGCACTTAGCGCCGCTATTAGGGGCATTTCTCGCATACTTGGGGCGAAATATTTCACCATCCTAGCGACAGGGACTTTGTTTTTCTGGGTCCAGTTCAGGAATTTCTGCTCATGCGCACTCGTACATATACACACCAATGGGCCACCATTTCATGTGCACCCACCTCCACCCCCTGTAGTCTTTTCTTCGATCCTCGTCTTCAAGAGGAGAGAGAGAGAGTCAAGGAAGGAAAGAAGTAGGAGAAGGAGGAGAAAAAAACTTATCCCTATCACCACCCACCCTATTACCATTGGTCGTTGCGAAGTGAAGTTTCGCAGATTTCTCCGCATGACCGATGACCTTTGGGTACACCCTGTATATTGAAAGGCACACTGAAATGTAATCCGGCGTAAATGATGCTAGCCAAATATCGTGCGCAGGCGTCTTGAAAGGTCAACGGGGGCACGTGACCTTTTCCGGACTGGGTGGTCTCTGAAATCAACCTGCATGTCGCCTACGTATATGTAATCTCAATATTCAGGCCTTTACATTATACGAGCATGATTTTGCAAAAGTGCACCAACATATGATTAATATGTTATATTTCATTGTTGACCCTACAAGCAACAAGCTTTCCTGCACAGGTTTCTAAGCAATGCAGGAAAGCTGCAGATATTGTCATCCAAGGTGGGCAAATTAATGAAGCATTCCTAGGTGTATCTCTCGAGTTATGCAAGTCGAATTAATGTGAAGTGCAATATTTATATTATTACTATTATTCGTTAATTAACATTAACATTTATTAATTCAAGTTGGCTATGACCATGCAACCAACTCGACCTTTTGAAGGAATATTGTTATATACACAACATAAGATGCATATATGCAGTTGTCTTTTGAACATCAATTCTTAATTCTGTGAAAAGTAGGCCTACAATTCTCAACTATAAGACAAACAAAAACATATGTACTGTCCTATAAGACTTAACATAATTACATTTTAATAATTTCCACACCAAATCTGTTACAGTATTAAATAGCAATCCTATATTTTACAAAGCTGTTTTTCCATAAAAACCAATAAAGGACCCACCTGCTTACATTTACATGCCAAATTGGTTTTATCTCACATTTAGAGCAATAAAACCCCTGTTTCATACACATATTTCACTAATTCTGGTGAAATTTTGAGAACATAAACATCCCATATATGCATATAATACGCGCAATAAGCCTAATTCGTCATTTATAATACACTGCCTATATAGGCCTACTTGGAAATTCAGTTGTTGAAATGCACACTGCATGCATTAGATATACATACAAAGAAGCTACACACGACCCAAGAAGTTTGGAATCATGCAGTATAACTGTATATACTTTGATAGGCTTTATCAAAAAACGAGTTCTCCTGAATTCTAAAAAGCTGAGTTGAGCAGGATTTTTTGTTGGAAGCCCCCGGTACAGTATAGGTTGGGCTTTTGGTGACCTCTGACCTTACCATCTTTGGTTTCGCCCAAGTGCATTTAAAAACGACGTCTACTCCCTCCTCCTCCGCTTAGGAAGAGCATGCACATCTGTGAGAAATGAGAAAGCGCTTTGATATTTGTCGGTGAGTTGAGAGTTGAGTGTGGTGTTAGTAGTAAGTCGTGAGTGGCTTTTTCTAAGCTCATTAAAAATGCCGGCAATTAGCCTCCAGTGCCAGGGCTTCGCACGAGCCAAACGACAAACTCGCCGCCATCTTGCCAACAATAAGCTAATTAAAACTCCTAAAATTGCATTTAACACTTCTGAAACAAACCATTCCCCCCCCCTTTCCGTCCCCTTACCCTCTACCCGCCCCCCACACACACACCCTAAATGAAACTGCACAGAAGTAAGCTTCATTTCCTATGTCAATGAACCTGAATTCAATAAGGGCCATTTCTATACAAATATGAGTAGTTAGCATATATACCATGCAGTGTGTTTTAATATGCATTAGAATAATGATGTTTGGAAACTAAACTGATTTTAATGTCAAATTTTCCAATAACACATTAGTCAATTTTAAACATATCATTTCTAAACATAGAATAAATTTGTGTTATTCTAATATATTTTGTCATCTCTTATAAACGCACTGCATTTTCAATTTTAATACCCTAATTTAAACTACTGTATTTTTCCATGTAGTTTAATTTTATATTCAGAAATGATATGTTAGACTAATTAATGTGTTATTTGTAACTTTCACACTAGTATCAGAGTTGATTTTCGAAACATCATTATTCTAATATTATGGCGCTCACTGGACTATAGCTCTGAAAGCAGACATTTTGGCAGACAAGTGTCAAAACGAAACAAAATTGCTACTGTATAAAAGTGCCCTTATATTAAGTTATAAAGACTGAAATAAAAGAAAGATTCCGGCAAGAAGGAGAAGAAAAGATGGCGCTAATTCCAGGCGGCGACTTGCTGAATTGAAAAGCGGTTTTTGGCGTTGATTGAAGGCGAAGTTTTCAATTCATTAGAAACCCAGATGGGCCATAAATGCAGCCTCTGTGTCCTCAAAACCCGGATGTAATTTGAGACACAGTGGATATATTAGCCACACACACACGCACATAATAACATATACATACATACAACTGCATACAGTGGCGCTGTAGTCGCATCATCTTTGCAAAAACAGTGGCCACAGAGTAGTAATATAATTGAACACACACCAAGAAATGCTAATTAAACCTATCCAAATCGTATTTTTCTATACTTGGACGAGACTTACAATTTAATCTAGGTGTTAATTTGTAATCACACTTGGGTTAATTTATAAATACTGTCTGAATTCCAATAATTTACTGAATTTTAATTTGCAAAAGACTAAGTAGGCTTAAATATATTATGAGATAACAAAGATATACAGACAATATGCGTCCCATAAGAAACTGATGTTGAAACTGGAAAAATGCCAATTGTTCCCTCTCTTTATTGATTTTTTTTTTCAATTTTCAAATAGTTTGGTTGACCATTACAAAATGAGCCCAATTAAATGATGCACAAGTTTATACTCAAAGTTGGAGCTAATCCAAGTTTGCCTAAAAAATCTTAGCTTTGTAAATTACATCGGGTATATATAGTATGTATGTCACTTTTGGTTGTTATAGTATTCAGAATATTAATGCTTCATAATATAAGAATACCTGAAACATTGTTTTAATTCAGGTATACATTAATAAATCAATCTTATGACATATGTACAATTAACTATAGTGCAACTTCTAAATACCTATGCATCATATTTCATTAAAACCTTACACAAATCTGGCTTTTCTTGTTCATTTCAAGTTGTAATTTTCTGGCAGTGTGAACATATTCATTTTCGACACGATGCAGACAAAAATGATCGTCTAAATGACCCTACATAAAAATTATGCAAAGTTTCTTGCCAAGTAATAAAATACTGGTATATTGACATTTACGAGTGGTAGTTATCATGAAATATAGTTTGACGGCAAAGATAAGTGCTTTTGTTCCTGTGAATGAACGTCCATTTCTGGCAGACCTATAAGCTATAGATGGGGATACTTGCAGGGTTAAATTGACAATGACTCTCAGAGGTCTCATAAAGAAACTACAAATTACAAATTGGGATACTGTTAAGTCATCCCCTATATGTGTTTTCATATGTTGGAAAAGTTTCAACATTATCAAACAAACAGATTCGGAGAAAACTTGCTGTCAGGTGACCTAAGAGTGGATCGATAGTGAATAACTACTTTTTTTAAAAAATAATTCAAACTTTAACCCCGTTCTCTCTTATTACACAATATTCATAGAGAAATTTCTTGAAATTCTGATTGCTATCCATCCATGCATATAAAGTAGCATATTATTCCAATACATATTCATAAAAATATTTTATGCGTGCCACTATAAACCAATTGAAATTTGAAAACAATGTGCTATTTGTTCATGTCCAATGAACGTCTTGTACAGTATATAGAGATTGTCCTCAAAGAAACAATATATAAATTACTCAAAACACAGAACTAATTTTTCCTGACAATGATTTGTGTAAACACATTTAAGATGTGCTATAAATAAGGAAAACAATTGGTTTCACCCAAGTGAGCTAGGTCAGACATGAGAAAAAAATTAATGCCACTAAAATCACAGTATATTTATCACAATGAAACACTATTCTATTTTACAAAAAATACACATTTGGAGATTTAATTAATTCAAGGTATGACATCAGCATACCTTTTTTTTACAAAATTCCCAAGTAGCCTAATTTAGGAATTTAATGAGCCAATTCAAATTTTACAAACTTTTCACTTATAGAGCCTTAGATACTTATTATAAAACAAAACAAAAAACCATCAGGAATTAAATAAAACTATCAATTATATTATCAAAATGTGTCATTTATCACAAATTTTTACAAGATTTTATTATGTTCCAATTTGATAAATCTAAATATTTTGTACCATATGTAGTTTTATTTCATGCTTATTTTAACATATCTTATACACCAACCAATAACATATCCTGTAGCTTTATAAAATATATTTACAGAACGACCCTTCAACATCGCATTTCATTATAGTAATTATTACTATTTTAAAATAAGTTTGATACCCCCCCCCCAAAAAAAAACCCCACATGACATACAACTACACTGTACTTTCATAATTAATGCCTAAAACATTTGGGGCAAAATCAAAATCAGTCATTGAAGCAGTACAGAACTTGGTACACTAGCCGCTAGAGGCGCTGCTGTAGACGCATCTAAATCGTTTCTCTCTCTCTCACTATTCCCAACAAAAGTTATTCAAGAAGCATATTATAATAAAGAAGTGACAAGTTGCATGGACCTGTCCCTTGGGGTGGAGAGGAATGGGGAAAGAAGAGGGGGGGGGTATGGCCACTTAAAATGCACACGTTTGGCATGCAAATGCTTTGCCTGAAAGGGCCAGGCTGACAAGTGACCTTTCACCTTTGCAATGTGGGCGCGTGCTGCAATTTTGCCGCACCCCGGGAGCCAATCAAAATGGTAAGAAGGGCCGTCCGTGTCATAGGTCACCTGCTGCGCCAGATGGCCCCTTCCTTGCTCCATACTTTTCTTGCTTCCAACCGGTAACCATCTTACATACATATACTATAAGTAAGTAAGTAAGTATTAGTACTGTATAGAGATGTTGGTTTTTTTCTTCTCCACTCCTGTCCTCTCTTCACTTTCAACTTTTCACAATTCTTGCAAACTTTTTCAAACTGCCTGCACCCTACCAACTGACACTTGTTAAAACTTGTTATACCCCGACCAACCATGACACAAGGGATGCAATAAGGAAATTAAAAAAAAATGGGAGGAGGGAGTGTAGGCGGCAGGTGCAGCTGCAAAAATGCCAGTCAACCATGCATGCTGAGTTGCTTTGCAACAAAAGTGCCATACTAAATAGGTGGATCATTATAACAAGCTCTCCAATCGCCAAGATCGCTACCGATTTATGGTCAATGTTTTTCCACTAGCTTTATATATAAGTTTATAACTCTGCTGCTGCTGTCGCTACAACAGGTGGTCAGGTGCTTGTTGCTGCTGGTGACGTCACAGTAGCTGCAAATACAGGAAAAGCCAGGTGCATTCTGGCATATCGATTCGATCAGATCGATATCTCTCCGTCTCTGATGTCACAAATTATTTCCTGACAGTTTTCCGAATTATTCGACAAAAAAATGTGTCAAAATAAAACAGCTGCTTCAACTGCAGCCTATTCATCTCAAATTTCAAATAGCAACATATGCAATTACAACCTCGACTTTTTCCCTATTATTAATATTAATTGATGTTTGACGCTTATGTACCAGCATTACTTCATTAATATGAAACTTACAATTCCAAATATTCCTAACTATCATACTGTAGGACTTGTACAAATAAGCAA